>VZTO01000359.1:2872-205845 GCA_013400615.1 Syrrhaptes paradoxus | reverse complement strand
AAATAATTAGGGATATTTTTTAAAAATAAATGTTATTTTAGAGAAAGTAAATGAGTTTTCTGTTTTCTTTTTTTTTTTTTTTTTGATAAAAGACGAACATGGTTTTGCATGTGAGCTTCTGAAATATTAGAAGTATTTTGGGTATTTTGGGGAGATAGGTTAGTTGACAAAGTGCATGTTGCTGAACTGCTGTTCAGAAACAAAAGTAGCTTTTGGTTGGTATGAGTTTTGTTAGCTTCTGTTTGTCTGATAATACATTCATTTTTGTGACTTTAAAAAAGGGGTTGTCGTGTCACAGACCTGGGATGAAAAACTTACAACTTTGAAAAAGTCCCTGTTATATGATCACATGTTAAGTTCTTAAACACATTCAGTTTATTAAAAAAAAAAATACCTGCATGCTTCATGATGTAGTTAAGAAGTTGGTATTTGGGGGTTCAGGGGCATCATTGTCTGTTTCCTGCCCTTACTCCTTTGAATGACACAGTCTTTTTAGAACGTAGCCTTTTAAAATGGGCCACTACTTTATGCCTGTACGTACAACCCTATACAATGTAGAGGGGAGAGGAACTTCTAAAAATACAAGCTCAAATTTTAACACAAGTCGACTGTTCTCAGTGATGGTTGTTCTATTGTTTGTATTATTTACAGTTCTAGAGAAGAGGGTGAAAAAGTGTTTTTTTCCCCTGTCAACACAAGTAAATGCTGAATGCTTAGATATGGCATCATCTGCAGCATTTAAGAGTAAGCAGATATCGAAGTGCTAATAGCATCTCTGGGTTTCTTTCTTCCTTTAGCATGGAAGGCAGAGAAAATGACTCACAAGTCCTGACTTGTTGCTGCCAAATAGAAAAGTCTATAATTGAAACTTTGGCACCAGTTGCATGCCCCTTTCATAAGTATATGCTTTTTACCTTACAGGATTAAAAAAATTGGAAGTGAAACACAATCAGGTGTAAATGATGTTATATAAAGTTTCATTGCCAAATCTGTGCTGTTAAGAAATACAGTATTTTTATTGAAACTAATAATTTAATTTTACCAATGTACTGACTTTTTCTTGCTCTCAGAGTAGGAAAACTGACAGTTAGTATTCCAATAACCCGGTCTTATGGAGAGATTTATCTGTTGTCAGATACATTATAATTTATATATTATATAAAACCTAGTGTGTTCCATGCTTCAATATTCTTCGATCTGATCTTTTTTTAAAATTTGTGCCAGGAATCAAATTTAATGTTGGAATTAATTGAAGTCCAGAACATTCAACAGTTACATTTGTTGACTATAGAAGATAAAAAAGGGATAACTAGTAAATATGTTGTGCATCCTGGGTTTTAATTCAATTACTTAAGACCCTTGGACACAATAGTATTGAAGTGTCTGTTAGTAAAACTTGCACGTTTTCTCTTGTGTTGACAGTTTCTAAAAGCTAAAAGATTGGCTTCTAAATGTCAGTGAATCATGGTTTCCAAATGGCAAGTGGATATATTTGCGGCTACTACGCTGGTGCTGCTCTGTCCCCCACTGCTTCTTATTTAGGAACAAATCCTGTGCGTGTGGTATGGATTTTATACAGTGATATACAGTTGCAAGTGGTGTCAACAGCAGAATGGTATTTGTACAATAAAAGACTGAGTAAAAGAACCTTGGTGTTTGTTCTCAGTACATTCACTTTATAAGTTTAACATTCTGGGGACAAAATAAGATGAAATTCTTCAAAATATATGAAAAAGAGCTATTTCTGAGAATTGTAGTGACTTTTATTAGATAAAAAGGAAACACTAATCTTAATATTGGTGGGTGGATTGAAAAAAAAAAGATGCCTTGCGAATAAAAGTCATGACATTTATCTTTTTAAAAACAGGGTCTTGCAGGTTGGGATCTTTGGTTGGAGGCTTTCCAAAGCTGGATGACTAAGTAAGAAAAGACAACTCCCAAAGCTGCTGGGTGGAGTTCCTAGACTGGTACCAGCAAATTCCCAGAAAAGAAAACAATTGCTCCTTAATTGGAATTATTTAATCCAAAGATTAGTCACTTATCAATAGTGTAAAAATATCTTTATAAGTTTCCCAGAATTCTGAAGTATAGTAATTGTTTTAATTGGGCTGGATCTGTTCTGCTTGTACAGCGATGGCAGCTGTGCCATAAAATGCTTTTAAGTATTTCTTTAGTATTTAGGAGCAGAAAGGGAGGTGAGAGGTGAAAGAAATGGAAAATTAAACGAGGTGCAGTATAGCACTGACTCAACCTATAGGGAAAGACTGGGAAAGGTAGAAGTGGGATCTAAAACTTCCACTTAAGGTCTGTGTGGAGGAGAAGCAGCAGTTATGTATTACTTTAATATTTGTAAAATGCTTTGCAGATGAACATTTTTCAGATACAACAGATTGCCAGAAATCTGTGTCCTTACCATCAATCTTTATGCTTCTAAAATTTCAGCTGCACCTCTTTTGTATTTCTCATGCATGAGCTGACTAGGGGTAGTTCATGGTAAGTTGATGAGAACATTAAAAATCAGAGATTGTTTTCCACATTCTTCAAAACAAAATTCCAGGGATTGATAATTTATAGAATTTGTAATTTACAAAAGTATTGTGTGTAGAAATCCTGTTGATTGTGAAAAGCATCTTAATTACTTTTACAAAGCTAACTAGTTGTATACATTTGGTGTTTTGTTGCACAAAATTTGCTGGTTTGCTGTTTGTGTTTACTGTTAGATCTTTACATTAAAACTGGATGTTAGATTCGTAGGCGCTTACATTGAATTGTTTCAAATCTATCCTTAGTGATGCTAGTAGAATGCTTTCTGCCCCATATCCTTTGGCACCTTCTTTTGGAGGAAGAAATCACTGAATCCGTATGATGAAAGTCTTGTTTGGACTTTCAGGACAGATTCTTCTCCTGGGACTACTTAACACTTTGCGAACACTGTGTGTTTGTTCTGGCCCTTAGGTTGGGCCTGACAATATAGGAAACCAAGGCAGAGGCTGCAGGAATTCCCAGAAAAAACTTCCCTCTCAGCTGTGAAACAGAAACGTTTAGCAGGAGCTGAAGCGTAGCAGCGTGATTATTGAGCAGGGAGAATGAGATGGCAGCGTAATCAATAGTGAACTCGCTGCGCAGAAGAGTTCGCAGCCAGGATGCTTCTGTGATGGGGGAGATGGCTATGAGAGTTGGCAGCAAAACAGTTTTGCATTATTTTGAAAGTATTTTCTATGTTTATTGTAGTATTAGAATTATTATAAACTGAAATTTCACATGTTTAGTTCTGACATCTGGCACTTCTAAAAACAGGCAGTAGCTCTTAATCCAACTTTTGTTCATATGCCTTTTGTTTCACTTTTTTGTTGCTTAGGAGCAGCAAGTGTCAAAGCTAACTTTCGAAGTACCTGTCTACATGTAACACTGTAATTGAAAATATGTACTGTAAAAGCCTGTAGGATAAAAGTTTCATTTTTATTTGCTGACCATCAAGATATCTCTTAGTAGTAATTAACTCTTAACCTGAAAAAGGTTGGAGCTCGGTACGTTATCGATCAAGTCATAGTGCTGAATGCTGTATAAACCAGTGAGATTTTAAAAGGCAGAGATTTCATGTACAAGGACATGTAATTTTCCATAGCTCGCAGGACAAGATAATACCTTCTCTCTTGGGAATTGTGAGCAAGATTGAGGAGTGCTTGGAGTACCCAATGGACACCAATGATCTTTTTTTCAAGGAAGTGGAACGTTTCCTCCTGGCCCTGCATCAACATCTCCCTTAGTTTTGCCACCTCTTTCCTCAGCCTCTTTCAGTGTCATGATTACAACTGATCAGATTAGTATCTTCACGAGTCTCTTCTGGCTCTATCTGTGTATTCTTACCAGAGATTTAACAGTTTAGGGTTTGGGGTTTTTTTTGTTGTTGGCAAGATTAATGGTGATGTTTTCTTTCCATGGAGGTGGTTAAAGTTTTAGTATTTTTTTCTGTCAGGTTGGTAGTCTGAGTAATTTTTGTGGCTCATTTATAAAAGAAGTTAGTTTGTATACTCCAGCTTGTACTTACTCTGGCTGTTTCTCTTAAATCCGTGTAAAACGGCAAAGCAGAAGTACACAGTAGAGGAAAAACTGGAAAAACAAACATCTGGGTAGACTTTCTCTGCTGGTTTAAGCAGCTCCAACTGCAGTGCTGCTAAACAGATGGTCTCATCCTGCACTGCCCGCGTATTCTTATCCCCTTGCTTGCAGATAGTTTTTACACTGATCCAATTCTATTTCTTTTCGTGTTTAAAAGTTATTTGTTTAAAGACTAGCAAACCTATCAGTAATCCTTATGTGGGTTTATTTGCACGTGCTTCTGTAACACATTTCTTAAAACTTGGATCTTGCAGGATAAAACTCCCTATAAAAATTTAACAAAAGCACTTTAGGTACTTTTCCTGTGCTGTAATGATTTCTCCCCTTGCAGCAAGGGCATAGGCAAATGTCTTCTACTCAGTCTTTTTTTCATCTGAGGAGACTGATTCTTCGTGGTTGTATTGAAAAAAACCAGACAACCTCACAGCTTCTCCTTTCCCCTGATTTGACCCCAAATAAAGTAAGTTGCCTGAAGTTCTTGCTTTTCTCATTGACTGAAGTGAGCAGGTCCAAACAGGACTCTTAAATTTCACCAACTCCCTCATTCTGGGTTAGCTCCATCTTATCGTGTGTAAGCCTGTTATTGGCCTCAAAGCTGGAAGCGCGATATTCCCCAGGTAGAGATATTTGGGAATGTTTCTCATAAAAGAATTGTCTTGAAGTGCCAGTTGATCAAACTAGACTTTTCATGGGAAGATATTTTGATAAAGTTTTAACTGGGAATGATTGCTTCCAGACAACTCATCCAACGGTGAAGGAAATGATCTGAGATGAGGTCTGGGTTGATGATCTGGATGCTTGTCTGTAACAAGGGGATTCAGGTCAGGATCCCTTTGCTTAGGTGATACTGTGGAGTTCAACAAGAATTGTCCGTGCCCTGCATGAATGATTTAACACTGACCTACTGAAGTCATTTCTACTGTGAAAGCCTTCCCCCTTGCAGTGCAAAGAGAGATTACGGCTTTAAGGTGAATGGCATGTTCTCCTGAATTATAATATATGTTGTGAAGACTCTTTTGGACTTTTTCAGAGTCTAATCCTGAAAACACAGGGACTTGTGATTAAGGCAGTCACTTCTGATTTGTGACAGTGACAAGCAGACACTATTGGCTTCCGCTTCTCCTTCCTTGTCCTTTACCCAATCTTGGATGGCTGGGGAGAGGGTTGGTGTTTTCCTTTATTGTCTTTTTCCTTTTTAATCATCAAAGGTTTTATGGGAGGGGAGGACCTGCCACATATCTCTGCCTCATTGCATGCAGGAATGCTTTGCAACAAACCTGGGATATGTAAAAGTGGTACCTAATGGTTTCCCATCGCTGTCTGTCCCTGGTAAAGGCCACGAAGCGACGTGCTCAAGGAAGTCCTGGCCCCTGCACCTCGGGCGAGACTCATGGAGCAGATACCCTGCATGCAGAATCTTTGAATCAAAGAACAGGAACAAAGATGAAGAAATTCCAGAGCAATTAACTTGTGCAATATTTAAATTATTTTTAATCATAGTTTTACCTCAAATTATAATTTAAGATATATCATGTAATCACTAGTAATACAAAATGAAAATTGAAAGGGCATGTTCTTTCTTCTGAACGTTCTCCATATAGTAATCAGCTAATAACTCTCTCTGCTTTAATTCAAAAGTTCCACTTGCTCAGTTTTTAAGTTGGCAGTCTGCTTTTTAATTCTTCTGTTCTAATTTGTTGTAACATGTATGAGATACATGTGTTAATTTGAGTAAATACAGTAAAGTTAATCAAAGGAAATGATTATAGAAGGAACCCAAGAGGGTAGCTAGTTATCACTCAGGAAGGAGTTCTGTAGTTCTGCCAAATTAATTAAACAGTACTAGTTAAAATCAAAGGTTAGTGATAAGAATCTTGTTGAATTTTGGATACAGGTGATTTGTTTTAATGGATGAAACGATGACCCTTTGGTCGAACAGATGCTTTTTTCTTTCCTTGTAAAAACCTAAGACGTTATTTATTCTTGGCCATCCTATGGCACTTCTAACTCTGAATTTCCATATGGATTTCCCTTAATGAGACGAGCAGTAAAGTTCTTTTACCTCTCTCACATAATGCTTCAAGGTTGCTTCACTGGAGGCCTGTGTGCTCATGGTATCTCGCGTCACTGCGGAGTGTCCCCACTCTGCTCAGAGAGTTGTAATTAGCTTGTGAGGCGCTAGTCAGAGGATTCGGCAAAGTGCCAAGAAGTCAACCCCAATTACTATATTCACGTTGTCGCTAATGCCCACTTCACAGTTTTTACTAATTTGAAATGGCAAGTCCCAACTTCCCATAACAAAATTACCCCTTTTGCACCGTTCTTCTCTTTTCTGCTTCTTATTCTGTTATTTTGACTCCATTAAATTACTGTTGAGTAGTTTTCTGAGGCCATCTCAGAAAATTCTCATCAGGTAATTGCAGTGATATGATATAAATATATTAGATCAAGAGCTTTCAGCTTGTTTTTAATATAGTTTAACACATACCAAAGAGGGGGGGGGAAAGGTATATTATGCTTAGCCAAAGGCAGTATTTAGGATTGATCAAAACTGTGTCTGCACTTATGATTCTTGTAGGAGGAGTTAAATCAGTATTGCAATTAAAAGTTCATAAACCTGACTTTTCCTTCCTTTTCATGGCTTTATATGTACTGCCTTTCAGGTTGCTGCATTGCTGTCCTGGCATCTTATTGAAATTGTTAATTTCTTTTTTTTGGTGTTTCTCAAATGGGTTTTCTCAAACATTCCATAACCAGAATCAAATGTTACAAGGAGTTGGGACAAAAAATTATTAACTTAATCTACATGACAGAAGCGTGCCTTTCAAAGTATTTTTTGGATTTCAGTGCTGGTAGTGCAGGTGGCAGAGGCGTAACCTTCTGTAACCTCTGGCATTTTTCTCATCTGGAGGATGGAGTCTGTCATCGTTAGATGTGCTGTGAAACACCTCGAGTGGGCTGATGGCTCTAACAGAGGAGTTGCTTCTGTGATCTGTGTTTCCAAGGTCCTGCCAGGCTGTTCTGATCCAGCTTTTATCCTTCAGTATTCAACAGATGTGATTATCTCTTTGTAGACTTCTTTCACTCCCATAATGAGTTCCTGGTTTGTCACCTATTAATGATCTGATACGGGGAACCGAATTAATATGTTCTGTTGTATTTCTCTAAACATTAGCTTAAGGGCTAGATCATTGGGTAGGAAGTAGTATTTTAATTCAGCGGCTTCGTGTTCCTCAGTAGATAGTGGTTTTGACAAGATGATTGGTTGTGTTAGTAGTTCATTGAAACATATTCACTAGGGTTTTTTTTTAATGATTGTAGCTTACTTTGAATTCCTAGGTAACATCTTTAGAGTAATACTTGTGTTTAATGCCAACAGCAAAAAAAAAATTATTTTGAATTTAATTTCCATTAACTAGCATTAATGAAACTACCATAACTACTGTAAGTACAGTGTTTTTCACTCTCTTGTTAGCCAGAGTTGCTGAATTGATTGGGCACGAAATGCAAAATTTTCACTCTGTAAAACTTCTCAACATTAAATGTTTTCACTTTTCTTGATTGGCACAATAGCAATAACTTATAAAGAAATAGTGTAATGTATGTGTTAGCCCAAACTGGCCTTGGCCACTGGTACATTTATTGGCATTTTCCATGTTAGCAGAGCGGGTTTTGGGAGCACATCATTAAAAGTATTGTTGAGATGACCAGGAAAGTTTATTCTGCAGTAAGTCCTCTGAAGTAATATTTCCACATTCTTCTGTCTTTTTTAATGCAGTAGGTACCTGTATTTTCTTTCTCTTTTGCTACTAATATAATTTACCAATATCTTCATAATTTTGTCCTCATCAACCAGATTTATCTTTCTCACTAATAAGGCAAGTAATAAGAAGAATATTATCAAAATTCCAGAATATGTATTTGTATATATTTTATATATAAATATGTAAGCCTTTTGAGCTTCGTGAATCTAGGAGGTCCTGAGATGACCTATTCAGAAGACGATTTTTTCCCCACTGCAGCTGCCGTTAGGGAAGCCATTTGCTTATTTGGTTTGAAAGCTTCGAACACCGGTGATTGAACTCCTGCAGCGGAGTATCGCTGCTCCCCCGCTGTGCGATGTCCTGAGAACAGCAAAGAATGTCACACACTTCATAAAACAGGGTAGCAGTATTTCATCCTGACTGGCTGCTGAAAGGGTCGTGATTGAAAATGTGAAATAACTTCTAAAGTGCTGGTTCCTTCTACTGTTTTCTTTTTGACCTCGTTTTAATTATATTCGATAATGGATGGCTTTTGTTCAAAAGGAAAATTTTCAGTAGAAATACAGCATACTGTAGAAACAATAGACACTATACATAAAATAAAGAGATGTTTTTAAGACAGAAGAAGGGGGTGTCCGATATTAATGAATGTTGTAGATAAATGAGTGGGGGCAGGAATAATTTTTCTTCAGTTTTAGTATCTCTTGAATATTTTTGCACACTGGTGATAACATTCAGTACTTCATGCTTCCTTCCATCCAGATCTTTTTGAACTCCATCATGGTTTTATCCTGTTGGAAGAAAATCATTTATGTGCAAGTTAAAAGATCTGCCTGAGGTCATGGCAGTAGCTTGGTGACAATTCAGATCAGAGCTTGGTTTCTCTTCTATTTTTGACTTGATGGTTTAAACAATCAAAGCCACGGTTAGATACAAGGGACGTTGCACGGAGGCTGGATGATTGCAAGATGTGAAACAGTTCCTCCTTGACCTCTGAAAACAAAGCAGCGTTTGTAGGTTAGACAACATGACTTGTTTCTCTGTCCCATGCCCTGGTTTAAGCAGCCTGATAACACCAGCTGAGGACCGGTATTGAGGCTGAACAGCTCTGGAAAAGTAATGCGAGGGTAAAAATTGCCAGTGAGTCAGCAGGAGACGGAGCCCAGGGGTGTTTACAGAACGCCGATAAGCTGTGAGCAAGGAGAATTTAGAAATATGGGAATAATATTGACTCTGATGTGTAGATCCAGTGGTTTGTAGGTGTGCTGTGTCTGTATGCAAGGACAGCTTGATTTCATCTTCTTATTTTGGAAGTAAAGATCATGATAGGTCTCCGTGAGGTCCGTGGCTCTGTGTGGCTGTTTCTGCAGAGATGGTGGGTGGTGGGTGGAAATGGAGAGGAGCTGCAGTTGGTATTTCAGTTGCATTAGTAATACAGGTTTTGCTCATAAAGCGGTTTGATGGTGGGAACTTTTAAGTTTGTTTTCTCTTCCCTGATTGTGGTTTATTCAGAAAGTGAGTTTGGGTAGCTGTGATTTATTCTGACTATCATTAAAATCAGTCTTATTTTTCAGGATCATGAGAACCGCTTACATTGCAAAAGATATTTTTGGGAGTAAGAAATGTAGCTTTTCCCCACTGCAAGCAAGAAGAATGCATTTTACTGTCCCAGCAAATCTTGCTTTACTCTTTGAAAAATGAAAGAGTTCTTTTTTTTAGTCTGAAAGTGTATTTTTCACAGACAAAGCCAAACTGGCAGAATATCACCACCAAGACTTACTCAATACTGGGACCAGTGTTAAGATTAGATACTGGTTTGTCAACTTTATCCCAGCTCCTTTAATGTGGAGTTTGAGTGATTGCTGTAACACTGGTTGTAGACCTACAAATAAGAGATGAATAGATTTTAACTGGTTTTGACCATGGTACATAAAATGAAGCTTAATTAACTAAAATGGATTTTAATCCACTTGGCTGTGGCTCTGTTGATGCTTTGGAAAGAGCTGGCCGAAGGCTGTGGCCAAAAGCGGTGGGACTGCCTTTCTCCCTGCCTGGCCACGTGCTGGTGCTCTGTTGAGAACGATTTCACATCCAGTTGAAAAAAAAAATCCTACAGAAGAGATATTTGTTTATGGAGAAATTATGATAGTGTGCAACACGACAGGAGTAAAGCGTTGCTCTTTCCTCTGAAACGGATTATAAAAAGGGTGGAGTTCGTTGCAGTTAATTTTATTGTGTTTTTACAAGTCGTACTGTTTTTTTTCCCCTTCCCTGTTTGTTCTTACTTGATTTTTGGGAGGATTCAGTTTTTGCTATTTAATTAGTAGGGAAAATATCCTCCTTTTTAGTCTTGCATCATGTATTAGATCCATGTTCTGACATGGTGGAGCTTGTGGACCCTTTTAAGTATAGCTACATTATTTATAAGGCATTAATCAGATTAATTTCGTAATAGTTTCCTGCTGATCCTGCCATTGTTTCTTAACTCAGAACTAACAAAAGCACAATTTTAATACCCTTTTAGTTGCTACAGCATCCCTATTATCAGTTATATTTTTGATAGAGGGTACTTTCAAACAGTTGCTTAAAATCTTAAAATGATTGAGCAACACCTTAAAAGCATAGCACTAGCTACATATACGACTGATAAAATTACTATTTATCAAGCAAATTCCCCTTTTATTAAAATCGTGTTTCTTTGTCAGTTAAAGTTTGTAGGAGTTTTACCATTTCTGTATAATCCCAGTCACTGTGCCAACTCAATGTTTTCTAGCAGTGATGGTGAGGCTCACTCAATAACATGTTTTGTTTGTGGAAAACTGTTCTTTGGTGATCCTGCTAGCAGTCATGGTTGAAGTACTTAAAATACCGACGTGCAGCAGGGAACACTAAAATCTGATTTATTTTAATATTGTTTGGTTATTATTGAAGAAACCTGTGTTTGCACATCACTTCCTCAGCTTCAGTTTGCAAGGGGCCTCGTTTCTAAGATGCGATAAGAGATTAACTATTTTTCTGGTATTTTGCTTGGTTGTGTTTTATAAAGTATTTTTCTGTTACCTGATGTTGAAATATGCCATGCAGGAAACTTTGTGACTTTACGTAGCTTAGAACAGAAACTTTATCTAGTGCTAGTGTTAAAAACAACAACAACCAAAAAAGAGCCTCAAAGTTAAGAAAAGAAGAAAAGAAAGGTTGTCTGATTACCTGCATAGACTTGCTGTTCACGTCTTCAATAGTTTTAAATATGCCAACATACATGTACATATAATTACAAAAGGCTATTACAATAAAAATCTAAAGGTCATCAATCAGATTTCTGAATTGATGTACCTGGAAAGTACATTATTTTCAATGATGATGAAAACTTATTCTTTCTGTACCAAAAAGGATGATGGGGAACTGTTTGCATGCAGCTGAAGAACAGACTTTTGCCCATGTTAGGGTCATTGTGGTGTCAATTACATATTTTATATTTATAGAGCACTTCTGCTCGTGGAAGATTCCCAAGTGTCTCCCAGGTGCTACCACATGCATGTGAGAAGTTTAATATATTATTTTTCATTTTGAAATTGGAGTGGTTCAGAAATTGTAGGTATGTCTTCTGTTAAATGAATGGTGTTCTCATCAAAAAGCCTGACTGAGATAGAGGGGGTTGGAGGAGTTGCCTGGAGCTGTCATGTGAGGTTTTTCTCTGGACTGTGTGTACTGGAATAATTTTCTTTCTGGGTAGGGGCTTCCATGAAGCAGTAACTCTGCTTCTGATTTAACTTATTCTTGTAACTGATTAATGAGAGAATGAAAGTTTAAAAAGCACTCAGAACTCATTTAATTAATAGCTTATCTCCTTTTAGAAGTTGTGTCTATATTCTACTTTTGAAGCACCAAATGAAACATCATTTTACAGTTCCATCATGTGTGGTTCCTAAATTAGGGTGGGTTTAATTGCTTTGAAGGAGCTCCACAAAAATGTATGCAACTCAAAGGTTTTTTTTCTGATTTTGGGGATAGACTCATTATGTCAGCAGCAGTTCCTGATGTATTAGAGTTTGGTTTCCATGTAAAAGCTACGATAGCGGTGCTGATCTCTTGTGGGTGTGCAAGTTTTCAATGCTTTCTGTAAATAGCTGTTGAATAGATGATATTGGGGTTGGTTAAGATCTCAAACATCTGTTAGAAGGGATACTGCATTACACGTGGTTTGTTGTGGGGTTATTTTTTGCGTTTTTGGCTTCTAGAGTCTTGCTTTGAATCTTCCATGTGAGTGAGTCTTCACTGTCTCTCCTTGGGAGCTAATTCATTGCCCAAAAGAGTTTTTGCGTGTTTCATTTTACATGATCCAAAACCATTCAAGTTGCTCTGTGCAGTTAAAGATGTTCTTGTGAAAGTGTAGTTCTGTTATACTGGAAAGTAAAACGTTTCTCTAAGCACGTGGAAAATGCATGTGTTAATATTTTGTAAAACAGTTTTTTGTTCTTCAGGATCAAAGACAGTATGTTAGCAAAAAGTTCAAATTAATGTCTTCCAACCTGCTGGTTAGTTTGTAGGTACGTATTCTTTCCTGCTTAATAGCAGTGAGCTACGTGTATCTCTCATGCTCATTTTAAGATCACAAAGCAGTTGTTGATAGTTTGGCATTTAAAAGCATCTTGAATGTCTTTTTCGTAGAAGGAGAAAGCTGTTAAATTATTTTTCTCCACAGCAGCGTTATCAGTACCACTGGAGGTGCTACAAAGGGTCCTGGAAATGCAGAAAACCCAATTAGCAAAAGGTTTTGGGAGAAAGGGGGGGAAGCAGGTAGTTCTGGGAGACTGTAATTAGGGTAGATTTTATAAATATTTTTGTGTTCCTAAAAATGCCATCATGTATTATCTCAGTCAGTTATGACAATAACCAGCAGCAGGGGAGAGAGGAAGTGGAGAGAACTAATATACACAGCAGTCATGTGGCCATTCCTCTTTTTAAGAGATGCGACGCGATGGGCAGCTTAACTAGAGCAGTAATAAATATCACAACCTCTGTTTCTTCTTCCTGAAAGTAAGAAGCTAGTAGGAAATTACAGCTTCATACAGGAAGCCTCTGAAAGGCATGATGTCCTCAGATTTTCATGTTAAATCATGCTCAGAATTTTATAGTTTGGAGCACTTTCTGTGCCAGAATCCTAAATGCTTCATTGTGAAAGCAGCTTTTCAAAGTGAGAAAGAAACACGGTCCCAGGTTCATTATGAGACTGTTGCAAGGAACTGCATTGTTTTTATGGCTTCCTATGCTTTGGCTCAAAATGTAGAAATCAAACAAGAGATTCTGCTTCTTATTATACAGGTGCATGAGTCAGCTTCTTGTTTAGTTTTTCAAAGCCTTTTCAATTGTGCAATAAAATGATGTTGAAATGCATTTTAGTACTAAACATGTTGTTTCTCTAAAAGCTTCACTTCACTTGTCTCTAGAATTATTCAATTTTCCATCCACATGATGACAATTATCTGCAGTAGGAGTTTATAGAGTGGCACCCAGATTTACCAAAGTGCGACACAAGGTAGATTCTGACTATGCAGCTTAAGGTCAGATTGTGATAATGAAAACAAAAGTGACCAAAGGAGACCTTTGTGCAAATATTGTTTTTCCTAATGCTGGTCCCAGGAGATATGAGCGCTGACGGGAAAGGTCTAGATTAGAAGCAAAGGAAGATTAGATTCTTGCTGTTAGGATGCCTACAAACTCTACGAGGAAATGCACAAACATGCTTGAGTGGAAAAACATGTTTTATGTAGTGTATAAGATTTGATTTTTTTTCTTCTTCTATTTTACAAAAACAAGAGCTTTAAAATAGACCTTGTGGTTTTAAAAAAACAACTTTCCTTTTACTCTGAGCGGAGTATTCTAGAAAGTGTACCAGTCTGTAAATTGTGCTATTAGTCTTGATTTTCCTCTTGTATGACTGAAGCAATTGTTTCAACTTTAATTCAGGTTTATTAAATGTAGAAAGTATGAAATATCAAAGAAAGGTGAAGCTTCCCACTCCTTAATGATCTTGCTTCCTGCCAAAAGTGCATATTCTTCCACTGCATCTTCCCTGTACTCAACTACAGGTTCAAGTTCAAATTATCTGTTGCTTAGCTGAGAGCAAATAAGTTCAGGGAGTTTTCCCTGCCAGACTCAAAACATTAATGCTTTCAAAACAAATAAATTCATTTTTCTTCCAATTAAAGAAAGAAGTCATTTCTGTTTGAGCAAGGCATGAGAAATTGCAACCCTATCATCATGGTAATGAATTTTAGGATGTAGAGCCTTCCTCCAAGCAGTGTGATATGCTTTAAAAGGAGCATTTGGGAGAAAATAAATGAGCTTCATATTGCACTTGAGGAATTAACTTTCATTTTAGTGTCGGAATTTGGAAACACCAATATAGTGAGTCAGTAGTAATCAAGCAGAGAAAACAGGACATGACTCCGTACCTAGATGTTCAAGCATTACAGTTTCTGTGGAAGGAAGAAAGTTAGATTTATACTTCTGTTGGACTTTCCACAAAGCTTATTAGCAAAGTGCATTAAGGAGTTGTCTCTTTACAAGTTTTGGGCTGCTTGTTTTAGTGCTGATAGAGGATGATCTGCTTGGGGATATTAAGTGTATACAGAATATGTGGCTTTGGTATGGANTAGGTCTCTTCCATTACCAAATAGCCTTGATGTTCAGCCTTAATGATGCTGTATTTTAAGTTCATTTTTCCATATTCTGTTTACAACATGGAGAACAGATTACCGTCTGCCTCTTTGTAGCAATGTTTTACGTTTTTAAATNTGCTTGTTTTAGTGCTGATAGAGGCTGGTCTGCTTAAGGATGTTAAGTGTATATGGAATATGTGGCTTTGGTATGGAGCAGAGGGGGAATTAGCACTTTGAATTAACCATGTGTGTTAAATGGACACTTACCTAGTGCTTTATTTTTTAAAGAAAAGCTGGGCTGGCCAGAAGCTCAGGAGGTTAGCTGCCCAGAGTCAAGCTCAGCTATACCTGACAGATGTTTGTTTAACCTCCTTTGAATTCCTCGTGTTGATGGAGGGTCACAGACAGTTGTTCCCGGTGCTTTTAGGTCTCTTCCATTACCAAATAGCCTTGATGTTCAGCCTTAATGATGCTGTATTTTAAGTTCATTTTTCCATATTCTGTTTACAACATGGAGAACAGATTACCGTCTGCCTCTTTGTAGCAATGTTTTACGTTTTTAAATACCATCTTCTGCATCATCTTCTCTTACTTAAACCAGGAGTTATTTTATTCATTTTAAGCAGTGATTATCTTGAAGAGCCCCATGCCCCATTTTCCAGTTCCTTCTTCATTGCAGATCTGCCTCTGTCACTTCCTTGCCTGGCTTGTGTTTATGCCTTAGCAGGGATGCTGGTTTAATTAGAGAAGTGATTCCTCAACAGGCTGAACTGCCCTCATGGCTTCTCTTTCCTACAGGTGATGTTTCCTGGGTCTCTGATAGTTTCCACTTCTTTGGACGTTCTCAAATTGAGTGATGTAGTTTTTGAAATGCAATACTCAAAGCCAGCAAAGTTCCCAGTTGTTCGTTCTCAAGCATGGTCTTTTACATTAAATCAATTTCAGTTGAATCTTAGGGCTTGGGGTTTGGGGTTTTTTTCTCCCCAGTTAATTTTCAGTTTGTAAAGTTCACTTTGAATTGTAATCCTATCATCTGTCATTGTTTCTGTTCGTACCAGGTTCCTGTGCTTTGCAGATTAACTAAATTTATCCTCTATCTTTCACAAGGTTTTTGGTGACAGTTGAGTAGGGCCAGATCCAGGTCAGACACTGGAGGAACCTCTCTCTAAATGCCATCTGGTTTAAGAAGCAGCTGCTGCTAACTTCTCTCTGGATGCTGGTGTCTAACCTAGATAGGTGGATGTGGACCAGGTTTCCTTAGCTAGTTTAAGACTGTGCCAGGGAGACTTTCTTGAAGCCTTCCTCAGTTCAAAATGTGACATTTCTGCTTTTTCCTCAGTCCTTTGAGCTCCTTAGCGTCTCAAAGAAGGAAATCGGGTTGCTTTTTTTGTGACCATTTGGAGCTAGCTATCAGTTTTCTTCTAGGTGCTTACGAGAAGGTGGTTTTTTGGTTTAGAGTTTTTCTTGATTGCCACGCCCTCTTCTGCTTCTCTTTCTGCCACTTTAAAAATGTGCTGTGCGTTTGGCCTTTTTAGGTCCTTTTTAAAGTAACAGCTAATGTCTTGGATTATTTGTCAGGTTTTTTTAGCATACAAAACAGAAAAGTTTATGAAGACTAGCCAATCTGAAAATACCTAAACCCTTTAATTGACATCTTTGTAATCTGTTCCAGGTAAAGTTTTGAAACCTCCTCTCTTTTCTCCTCATGTTAGCCATCTGCTGGCAGGTCTTCTAATAAAAGCCAGTATAAAAAGACATCCCATGTGCTTTTGCTGATTTCCCTTTACCACCATATGGTAAGCCAGCAGTCCCTTTGGTTGTCAATCCACTTTTCCCTTATTTATAAAATTTAGTTCTTGCTGCGTATTGGATTTCTTGCTAGTTTTCTCCTATTCTGTGTTGGAGCATTTCTGATTTTATTTTTAAATGTTTATGCTGTACGTTTATACTTGTCTTTGGCAGTCTCACCCAAATCTTTCATCCCTCAGGCTTTCTTCTTTCATTTGGGGCCAGCGAAGAGCTTGTGCTTTAGCCATCAGGCCCTTTTCACACCCCTCCTCTTCTTCACGCGGGATTTGGACCTGTGTCCTTAGCTGCAGTTATTTAAGATTCTGCCAAGCTTTTCTTAACTTCTTTTCCCCCTAGGTTTGTGTCCTCTCTTACTTAATCTACCAGTAATGTGAATTTGCTACCCTTGTTTTGAATTGTGTGTAGCTCACAAAACCCTCTCCTGTACCTAATCTTCCTCATTTGGAGTTGAGAACTGATCCCCACTATATATATTCTCCTATATTTTGTTTTCTGCTTTTGGTCATGACCAGAGGCTTTTAGCCAGTTTGTCTCCTACAGGTGTCTTACTCTTGCAGTGAATGTGTTGAATCCTTGATGTTTGAAACAATCCTTCCTTTTTCTTGGCCCCTTTTCTCTCTGCCTCCATCTCACCGTGCATTTTGCACAAGGCGTCCTTCTCTTCCAGCAGAATCCCAGGGCGCTCTGCTCAGCGTTCTGCTCAAGTGCCTGCTATGAAAGCTGAAAGCAGCAGTAACGAGGTGTGACACAAGTTGATTGCCCTGATTTTTACTCCTTAAAAATGTGCAGAGTCAAGTCTGTGGTGGTTCCACTGACACTGTGATTGAATTTACTGAATTCACTGATGTAAATACATACTGACTCTACGTATTGGAGACCTAGTTGGAGTATGTACGTATATGCATTTATTCAGAAGCTCGTTGAGCATAATTGATGAAGACAAGGGGTGGGAGGGCAGAATTGATAACTTTCTCAGGGATGCTAGCAATAGATACTGTAAGGAAATTAAATATCTTATTAAACTTGGTTAACTAGGCATGCTGACAAGTCCAGAAATAGCATTTGCTGCTCGATGCTTACGGTAAGGGTGCCGTTAGGAGGCACCTTCATAAGAAATTTGATAAATGGTATCAAGTATCTCAAAGCCTGGAGTAGTTATCTAGAAGAAAATCCCAGCGCTCGAGCAGTGCATAGCTGTCGTTTCTCCCTGTGATAGTACCACAGCAATTTCTTGGATTAGAGTACTCTGCTTTAACCCTGTGCATGATGCGCATGCTTAACTTTGATTAATGAGTCTCAGCATAATTGTTACTTTCCCTCAGTAGCCCAATTTCTGACCATTTGTGAATGTAGTAGGGAAGGTAGCTAAACAAGTTATCTTCTGCCACTGCTGCTGTGCAGTTGTTTTGGAAGGCAGACGGTGTTGAGGTTGATGGAAGAACCAGGCTACGAGAGTGAGTCTGGCCATCAGCCGCAAACGAGAGTATTGCTGGAAATCCGTCCTCACCAGAACTCTGTCCTGCCATGGTCGGCTTGGGAGCAGTGAAAAACAAGAGGCAGGGATTTGAAAGGCAGCTCTCCGTTGTAAGGAAGGCTTAGCTCCAGGCACGGTCGATTGAGTCAGACTTCAGGCCAGGAGTTAGAAATAGAAATAGTTAAAACTGGAAGCAGGAGGAGGTGGCAGCCACTTGCCAGAAGACATAAAAAGGATGAGATTAAATGGTAACTTAGTAAGAGTTGGTAAAAGTGAATGAAGACAGTGGAATATGTGCTGAAGTTAGCATCCGACATGAATTTGGGGGTATATCAGCAGACATGAAAGCTATATATACTATGGTTTGTAATGCTCCGATTTTGACTTCACACTCCTGGTTCCATCTTCATAAATAAAGAGCACAAGAAGGAGAAGGATGCTTTATGTTAACCACAGTGGCAACTGTATTTTAATCATGCTGGTTTTTTCTTAATGCTGGCATGATGGTTTTTATTGTACGTGGAATTGTAAGAAATTGCATGGAAATGTTGTGTTAAGTAGATGAGCAGCCCTATAGAGTCCGTGGATTCACTGCTAACACTTGCATAATTGTCCATTACTACTTCTTAAGAACAGCTCTCCTGCTCTTAGAATTGCCAGCATGGGGTCCTTAAGGACACCATTTTGGGTGGAAGGAAACACAGTTGTAATCAAAACAATGATTACCATCACATTCATTTAAATGCAGAAGGAGAAACTAATGTGTGCTCCAAAGGGATGTAAAAAATTTACAAGTAATTCTGGTTTTGAGGTTAGGTTTCTGATGTCCATGGGGAAAAAAGTTAATTTCTTACCTTTCACTTTCAAGTGAATATTTTTGTATTCATTTCTCACTCTGCATTTAAATGAATGCGATAGTAATCATTGTTTTGATTACAGTTGTGCTTCCTTTCCCCTATAATGGTGTTCTTGAGTACCCCATGCTGCTAGTACGAAGAGCAGGGGAGCTATTCTTAAGGAGGAATAATGGACAATTATGTGAACATTAATAGTGAATCTATGGACTTCTTAGGACTTCTCAGTTCTTCTCTGCTTCTTTTTGTCTTCCTCAAGGATGTGGAGAAAGTCCCTAATAGTCTTATCTAATCATACAAAGTTAAAATTTGCAGTTCTCAATCAAGCCCTTGCTAACAGCGATTGGAGATCTGCCTTGATGTGTCACACAAAAGAATTACAAACAGATCTCTGCAGTCGCTGTCCCAGTCAGTCAGACTTCAGTATTTTTGTGTGTAATTCTCAAATACCAAACTGCAGAAATACTCTATAACTGTCAACATAAATACAGACTTTTTTGCCATTAGTAATGGGTGATGACATGCTGTACGAAGAACACATTCCCTGTCTCTGCCATTCTTTCTTTCTCCCACTCTCCATCCACCCACTCCTTTAATATTATTACTATTGTTATTATTTTTTGTAGCAGACATAATATCTGGGAGCAGGGGATTAAAAGAATAATTCCATTTGGCAACAGGCAGGCAGCATCAGTACTGGAATCTTTTTTGTCCTTTAGTGATATTAATGTCGGTAGAATATAATCAGGAGGTAGCTGGTTGACTGCAAACTTGCATATAAATAGAGAGGGGGTTATTTGGCCAATACTGTTTCTTAAAATGTATTTAGGAGCAATAACACTGCAAAAATATTCTATACCTATGTTTTTAAATGCTTTTAATTCTAGTTTTTATTTTAAAACCAAAAGATACTAGAAATATAATGCGTTTTATTTAGAATTATGGTGCTAGTTGGGGTGGCTGTCAGTACAAAGGCTAATGCTATTTATTAAGGTCCTGGTTTTATTTAATAGCCAGATGAATGGAACAGTTAATAAAAGAAATATTGCTTTATTCCCTGACATTTATGTCCTTGGTTTCCAATAAAGAATTGAAATTATGAATAGTTGATGGTTTAAATTGATGTTTTATGTTGAACGCTAGCTATAATTTCCCCTCTGAGGATTGTAATACCGAGAAACAGATGGTTTTTCACAGTAACAAATTGCTGTGTGTGTACTGTATATAGAGCTGGCTTTCAGATCCTTTCACCTTCAGCGCCGCACAGTCACTGCGTCAGACCCGAGCGAACGGCAGCGAGCGCAAAGGAGCGCCTCTGCGAACCGCCTTCCTGACTCTTCACAAGACAAAGTAAATGCCATAGGAAACACGACCTGTTTTTTCAGGTGCGATCGAGATACGAAAGCTGCGGCTGAAACGGCTCTATTGAAACGTGGTATGAACAACTAAGTAGTATAAACACCGGAGTTCTTGGCTATTCGCTGGGTCGAAAATACATGCTGAGTCTCATGTGTTTCAGTGTGCTCTGGCAGCCTGGGCTGCCTTTTATGATGCTGTTGGAGATGGAAGTTTTGGAAAACTGAAAAGAGTAGTAGTGGTGGGGAAAGGAACAAGTAAGTTTGAAGCTAAACAGGCCACCCAGGCCCAGTGGTTTCTTTGTGGTAGTTTCATACTGAAGTTCTGAATGCATCCAGTTGCAGTATCTTGAGGTTTTATTGACGTTTGGTGTAAAGTAAATGAGCACTAAATGCTCTTGTTTATGCATTTTTAAACTGTTCTTCAATAATTGTTACTGTGGGCAAGTGGTGTGAGATGATTAGTGGAGAGTTTGGCAATCCACATTAAAAATACACTTTTTATAAGCTAATTATCTAGGGAAATGGTTAGTAATTATCACTTTTAAATGTTCTCTTCTAAGTTTTACATGTAATAGTTGGAGTAAGAGTCACTTTAAGCTCCATTTAAAAGCAGAAGGAAGAAAATAGGAAGGGTGAAAGGGTACGAGCAAAGCTAGAGATCACCACCAGGTCTGTGTTCCCCCACAGCTTGTGGGTGTGATGCTGTTGTTGGACTCCAAAGTGCTGCTGTGGTAGAGTGGCTGCTGTTGGTAAAATGGGTGTTTCGCTTTTCACAAATACTTCTATGATAAATCATGTTATTGACATGCATTTAACATTCACAGGCTTCAACTTGAAAACAGCAGCTATTGCATAAGAGACATTAATTGTTCAAAATGGAATTGCGTAGATCAAAGGATTACATTTTTAGTACTAATTTTCAAAAGAACTCTTATTCTAAGAAGTGATAAATTGCTTTCAAAATCCTTTTGTCCTTGTGAGCCTGAGAGATCACTACATACTAAATCTCAGTGGCCTAAGAGTTTTATATGTCCTACAACATTTGGACCTGAACATAATTATTGCATACCTTGATTGTAAACCAATAGTAAAATATAAATTTTATAAAGAAATGAGGTTGCTGGAATGAAATGCCATGTTACTAATCAGAGCTGGTTAACTCAATGTTATTCACCTTGATTTTTCTGGTTGTTCTGCTAATGGTTTGTATTCAAAATAGTGAAGAAATGCATCAGAACTCCTGCCCTTTACTGTTTTCCCCTTTTGCCTTAATGTCAGGAAATGGCACATAACTGTAATTTGTCGGGCTCTGCACTATTGCTAACAGAGATAAAGCACTAAGAACACCCAGAGTCCGGAGCTGGAACTAGGTATGGCCATTGACAAGGACAGCAAAGGTCAGAAAAGGTTAAGATTGTTGGGAAAGCCATTTCCCATATATCAACTGTGGTGTTTAATAAGTTACCTGGAACCAGTTTCTAGCAGTTTGCAATACGGAGCTTAAGCAGGAAAATTCAACAGAAATCCTATCTCAAGTAACTGTAGCGTGGGTTACAGTTTAAAAGAGAGCTTGCTGGGACCAGCTTTATAAAGCTTGTGTAATGAGAAAGTTACAGTCAGAATTATGTAGAAATGGTCTTTTTGACAGTAGTTTCTAAGGATCACTTGATTAAAAAATACAAAACATGATCATCATTAATTTTCTAGTACGTAAGAGTGGGTAGGTGAAGTTTTTTACCTAAGCAGCCATAGAGGAGGGATCAGCCCACAGGTGAAGAAGAGCCCACAGCATTTTGAAATCCGTGCTGAGGGACATTAATCAGCTTTATTTACTAGCTCTTGCCCTGAGAAATATTGTGCTAATGCAGCTAGGTGTAACTTCCAGGTGAGGGAAGAGTGGGAGAGAAGGCAGAGGGAGGATTAGGAGGTCTGTACCTGCAGACAAAACAAAAGTAACTTGCACTTCTGTGTGAACTGTCTGTTGAGGGCAGCTTTGGTTCCTTGAAATTCACATAAATTACATGAAAAAATAAACAGATATTTTCAGTAATGTGAAGTGCTAAAATAAGCCTGGTATCCTCCAACCACACTCTTCCACTTTGTACATTTTTTTAATTATTATTATTCCTTCTTCCTCTTTTTGGCCTGGCAATTTTGTCCAGGCAGAATTTGAGAAGGTTGGCTCTCTGCCCAGGATTTCTGACTGTCTGGTGCCCTGGTCTGAACAGGAAATCCCAGGCAAAGCCCAGCCGCGCATGTGCAGATCAGCTCAACAGCGCATGCACCGTGAGCCTAAAATGTTTTGTCCCTTACGGAAATCTTGTGTACGCGCTGCAAAGTAGTTTCAGTGTGAACAGGAGTCTCAGATGGGCTCTTTAACATGGAGACTCTCAAACTGTGTCTGCAGCACATGTGCAGGAGGTCCAGCTTCCCTCCTGGCAGCTGCCCCAAGCAGTGCGTGTGAATAGAAAATTGCAAACAGAAATATAATGTTCCTGGCAATGTTTAATTTTTTAATTCACATAGTAGTTTTGTAGGTCTCTGGATGAACAGTAACATTTTAAGTTAGTGCTTCCTTGTGATTTAAACAGCAATGGGTATGTCAGCTCTTAAGAGCTGGTTGAATGGAGAATTTTGGTAAGAGATTTATTAATCCTCTGCCTTTTGGTTCAAAACCACTCCGTATCTTAAAGATTAAATCTGGTAACTTTCATAAGTCATTTGTGGCATGTGTCGGACAGCAATAACCACTTATTTTTTTTTCAGAAATGTGTTTATGCCAAACAAACCAGCACTCTCTTTTTCTCCTAGTAGTTACATCTGTTGATGATTTGTTTACTTGGGAAAAAGCACAACTAGTAACAGGTGAACGGGTCTTTGATTTGCAGGTTGTCCTTCCCCCAAAAGTCTGAGGTATCTTTGGCTCATGCTGGAGAAACTGTTGTTAGCACAGCTCATACAGGGGAGACTGAACAAAACATGCTAAGCCACACATTTGTACATAATAAATTGGAGGTATTAGGCAGCCGTACGTTGTAAGAAAGCAGTACCCTGAATTTCCAGCTCCTAATCCACTTGTCTTTTTAGTACATGTATGCATGAAACATTATTATAGTACTTTTAAATAAATGGAATAATAGTAGACTTAGTGTTACATATAGCAGGTTATCATCTTCAGTGATTGTGTGTGCACAGCTTGTGTTATCAGAAGATTAAATGAATCTTAAGGAGACTCTGCTTCACAGTGAGATTTGATTTTCCTTTGCAAAGATGCTGCTTCAATTCCTGAGGCATTGCGTTGCACTGCAAACGTTTGGCAGTATGAAAGCCAAAAGGAGAAAAGTTCTGAACCAGCTTACCTGTCTTGTCAAATCGCTCACCTTGACTGAGTAGAAAGGGCCCTATCACTTCAAACATATGGGAGGAATTATGGGCAGATTAAATGCTTCCTCCTTGGTTTAATGCAGAGGAGCTCTGCGTATAGAGCGAGCTGCAGGCTTGGTGACGCTGTCGGCGCTGTACGGACGCCTCACAGGCTTTGCAGCGACTGCTAATGACACAACCTCAGCCTCTTGTAGGAAGTGCTGCTCAAAGCTACTCCCTGTTTATTCATCTATTTTAGAAACCTTGGCACAAGGGACCACAAAAACTATCACCTTACATAAATCCTCATAAGCTATTCATGTTACTAGACAACTTTGCTCATGCTATTCGATTCACAATCCTCTGCTCCTTGAGTTCTTTCACATATTAACGAGTTTGATCGCTGCTCCATATAAATGAGGCATAATCTGAAGCTGTCAGACCTCAACTGTGTCTTGAACATACACTAAGTGAATTTATTCAAATTTCTCTTTAAAGCTAGGAATATTTATAATAAAACTTGTCAGAGCTTCAGTTAACAGTTTACATTGGAAGTATTTTTGGTTGTGAAATACAAAAACAAGTCCAAAAAAGACTCTGTGAGCTGATATTATTATATTTGCCTTGCATATGGAAAACTCATGTTGTGATTTCAACAACAAATGAGAAAATTGTCAAAGTTCTATGAAAATTAATTAAGCTCAAACTTCTGCAAAAATTAGTTAAGCTCAGACCCTTATGAAAATTAATTAAGCTCAAATGAAAATGCGTTAAAACACTTCACAAATTTATACTAATGTGACTTATAACAATCACAATAAAAGAGCAACAGTCTCTGTTAGGAATGCTTTTAATTTTGGTTGTGCTGCCTCTTCTGTTGGAGACTGAAATTGGATATATATTGAAGTGCAAACAGTAGACTTGGGGTTTTTTTTTTATCCTGTGATGTTCCTAGTGAAGTATGCTGCGTAAAAGTGTCTCCTGGCTCTTGTAAGCAGCAGACTCTCCTATTTTCTCTTTGAATGCTATTTAGTTTATAACCTCTCCCTTAGACTACATTTGTCTGTTCGCTTATATCCTGTCTGATACGAGACTGTATCTTTGTTGGGGCAAAGGCCAGCAGGGAAAGAGCTGGATTTTTGTTTGTCTTACTGTAATACAATGTATAAAATTCAGGAATATGCTTTCTACCTTTGAGTGAAAGAAGCACAGAAATAAACAATATATAAAGATTGTTACATGATTTAAAAAACTGTATTCCTGACTTCAAAGATGCAAGAAGGGCTGACTGTAATAAGGAACCATCAAAAGGAACAATCATAGGAGCAAGTTATGTCTTTTTTTAGCTGCTAGGATAATATTTTGGAACTGAATGAAGGCTATAGCTTATGAATCTCATTTCCCTCCTTAGCTATATCAAATGCAGAAGATGAGTATATCTCGCACGCCTGTGTTGTCATCTTAAGAAAATTTAAACCAAAATGAGGCATTATGGAACTTGTATGAGGAGTTTCCGTAGCGTCTAAATCCGTGGTTGAAAGGGAGAGGTCTGATTATGCACAGCTTGGCCAGACTGCCCTGAGCATCCTTGAATTTTGGCCTGTAGTCTAATGGCAAAACTGATACAGTTTAGCCCCTAAATTCAAAACATTATCTTACCCAGTTGAAAACATTATCTCTGTCTAGTCCTGTGTCCAAGGCTAAGCAGACACTTTAAACATAAGTTGAATCAAATGTGTGGAAGATTTCCTTAGCAGTCTTGATGTGAACAGGAAATTGATCCTCCAGCGCAAATGTCCGGAGTGCCAAAAGCTCATTCTTCAGAGAGATAATCAGGCACAAAATGTTGCAATTTAATCAGTTCAGTTTCAGTTCAGTATTTACATTCATTTCAGTTTTAAATAAGCATTTAATTAGTTCTTAAAGTGTGTTTGAAAGCCTTTATGTTGGACCTCATAGATAATGAATGATTCCTGTGATTTTTGTTTTGTTATTGAAAAGTGAAACCAGATGCAGATTTGCCATCCAAGTTCAGATTCTAGCTGGCTGAAAGCCGTGGAAGATAGGCATTTTTATAATTTTGGAAATATCTTGTATGCTGCACTAAAACTGGCCATTGCATTATGGAGGGATGTTGATTCCACACAATGTTTGAGATGCTGGAACAAAATTCAAACGCATAGAGCTGCAGAATTGGATTCCTCTGTTCAAAAACAGGGAAGAAAAAAAGAGATTAGTTTGTGGTTAATTTAATAACTCCCAAAGTTGTCATTGTAATATAGCTATATTCGTTTCCTTATTAATTACATGCTTGTGTTATTTAAGCCTCCTTTCTGTCCTTTGGGACCAAATTCTTGTCCTGGGTGAGAAACCAAACTCCCTTTTGTGTTGGGAATCATCATGTGATTTGAGGCAAGGATTATGCCTCAGCCATTCCTGAGTCATTAAATGGGATTCGCCAGTGAATTGTCTTCAAACTCCATGGGTTCCCTGCAGGGCCCCTAGACTTGACCCAGTCTTGCTGCTGCTCCCAACTGCTGCAGCTTTTCTTTTTTTTTTTTTTCTTCACTTGTTCAAGGTTTGTGCAGTGTTGAAAAACTATTAGAAGCCATATCTTCTGTGATGGCTATATAAGAAATATCTATTTCAGATTTACTTGTTAAAGCTGCTGTGTTTTACTGCTTTTCCCTCTTGGGACAATCTGTTAAGGATCCTCCCTGAGGGGATGCAGAGGGAAAATCCTGCTGTGTTTGTGATGCATTTAATCCACAGCTTGTCTATACACTGAAATAAATAGAGTATTCACCTTTCCGTTCATGGATTCCTTTCAAATACGATTACAGCATCACCTGTGGCATCCCGATTCATCAAGATGTGTACTAAGCACTTCTGAATCTTATTGACCGCTTGTTTTAGAGGATGATAAATCCCTGTTCTCCCAGAGCAAATGGATTTAACAGAGCAGATTTTTTTTCTTTGATTTATGTTTGCCATGACCAGAAAGCAGGATTTCAGCATCCAGTAGACAGTGCTTCACAATTACAGAATCTGAGGCGGGCAGTGTCTGTTTTGCTGCTGTATGACAAATTGTGTAAGAAGTGATGGTTTATGATATGTTCATGTAGAACCAGAGCATTTGTTGCAATCGTTGCTTCAAGATTAAACTTTCTTGAAACCTAGCTTTGAATTTAGAGGATGCCTCTGTATAGACGTCAGCTCAGTAACTTACTGGTTAGAGAATGAAAAGAGGCAAAAAGAGCCCCGTGTATTAGTCTTGAAAGCAAAGATGAGATGTTTTTAATCTCTGTAGTCTTTTAAAAGTGAAGGTAGTGTGTATTGTAAAGGGTTTCAAAGATTACTGTGGACATTTGAAAATTATTTTTATCCTTCATTCTGTAACATCACAAGGGCATAAAAAGCAACCCTAATGGCACTTTACCAAGCCACAATGTTAGTGCACAACAGCTGAAGAAATTAAAGAATAACATGCTAAATTGTGACTGTATGGTAAAATGAGATAGAACAGAATAACCAAAATCAGATTTTGGCTGATGGAATGGGTATGTGGTGACAACCCCATGTTTGTGTATTGTCAGAATAAACGAATATCTGAGCTGCAAGTATCAGTGATGATGAGTGCCACTATCCTTTGTTGATCATATGATTAAGTGGCTTGTGCAAGATGGTATCTCCAGCTGCTGCTTACTCTTGATGTCGTGCTATCGGTTTGTATGACTTGAAAGGGGTGCCATGCACAATTATATCTGTGGGGTATCTGGGCCTATCACCTATCTACCCATTTCATCATTTGTAGTTATAGCCATGGGATATAGTCCAGAAAAGCTGTGTTTATTTATTGTCATCATTATCTTAGAACAATACTTGTCTAAATAATTAAATTCTAGAAGAGCAACATCTCGCTTGAAAACTGTGTGTCAGTAGGGCTTTAAAATTGCTTGAATATGAAGAGGATGTTACACAAAATAGATGGATTCTGCCAGCCTAAGGATAGGAATTGACATTTTTCGGAACAGATGTCATTGATAATTTATAGACAGCTTTAAAAATTAAATTTTATATAGAAGCCAGCTTAAAAATGAAGTGTTGTCAATGTTCTAAGTGCATTAGGTACATTAAGTTAAAATGTATGCTTCACTCTATGGTATTCAAATACTTCAGAAGTCAGGAGCAACTATGTCTTTTGAAAATCTGGTTGTGCTCAATATTGAAGACTCATGAGTCTGCTGGATTACAAATAATGTAATTGTGCTTCTAGGACGTCTTTTGAAAATAGTAATTATTTCTTACACTTCTGATTGAAATGTGAAAGTGAAGTGTGTGATTCTTGGAGAAAAAGATGTTTTTACATCTAAAAATGTTAACTTACCTTTCTGTTTTAGTAAGCTGTAGAAACTTCATATTGATGTCTTCCTCATTTTAAAAACAGCTTGGCAGTCCATTCAGAAAGCAGAGGGCATCTGCTCTTCATGCACTGGACAGTAATACAGAGCTGGGAAAATTACTGGAAATCTTTCTGGTGCTTTTGTGGAATTACTTTTCCTTTTTTTTCTTTTTTTTCTTTTTTTTTTTTTTAAATATGCGTTTTGTTGAAATTAAGTAGGGGTTAATACAAACTTTGCTAAGTAAGAAAAATAACAAAAATCCCCGACACTCAGCCCAGGAAGATGGGAATTCTGAGATAATATTCAGTGTGTTCAAAGGGACAATGCTGTCTCTTGTTGTCGCTGTCTATATTTAGCTACCATGCTCATATGCAACTTAAAATACCTAGAATAGCAAGAACAAATTTTTTTCCCCTTCATTTGAAGTGGTACAGTGTAGGGTTGTTAATTTTGGCTTATCACAGCTGACACTTGAGAAGGGGGAGAAAAGAAATAGTGGTTTGAAGCTTTAACTCTGTCCGCATGTGCCCCTTGTGAGGAGCCCTTTTGACTCCTCTGAAACTTTCTTGGCTGTCTTAAATTATATGCCTTCCATTTTGGAGAAGTTTGCAGGTCATTTAGTTGATTTAAAATACATTGTTGTTTGTGCAGCTGATAAGGGGCAAAAAAGCACTTAGTTAACAGACCTCGTTCAGAAAAAGTTGTTAATAATTCTAGCTTCCTACTTGCATCAACTGAAATTCTTCTGATTAGTTAATGTAAACAGTATGATTTATATTTTAATACTCCAGTTTACATGAAAATGAGCAATAATTTTCACACTTTTCAGGAGTGTTTCATGCTGTTGCAACATAAGTTTTTGTATTTTACGCAGTTATGGAAAAGATAATGAAATATTTCTGTCTGACACTCTGGCAAATATTTATGTTTTATGAACATATTACACACTTCAGTGTGCTGGTTTTTAATGGGTAATGCTCCAGAGTGTCAATTAGAGCTGTCAAAAAATTGAGCAGAAAAATAGAAGAAAGGAAAGTCCTTGAGGAAATACTGGCCAAGTTGTTTATGGGGGAATAACCTTGGCTGGTTTGGATCACACTAATGGCTTACTTATCTAAAAAGTGAGCTTGTGATCAAAAGGAGGGTGCTTAACACGAGAGGATTTGGGGGGATAGGGAACAGAAGGGTTGTGCTGAGTTGCCAAGCTTGCCTGAGAAATCCCTGCTCTGTCTGGGAGACTGGGAGCTGGTGGCTGCAGGGACTAAACGGTGCCCGCTGCACAGCACTGGGAGTTCATCGGGCGGACGAGAAGGAAGAAGAGCCAAAAAAATCAGGGGTGTAGGTCTGACATGGTCAGAAAAAAGCAGATTGCAATCCGGACAGGCGGTCTGTGGAGTCATCTCGCTCACCTCTGATGCATCTTGAACTTGACCAATGAAGAGTTCTTGTCATGGAGTCCTTCCCTGTATTCTGTGCTATTAAAAAAACACGTGGAACTGAATGGTACCTTTTCTCCTCCAATAGCACCCAACAGTTCTTTATGCTTCCATTATCTGACAATGGCAATGAAGCATTTCCCCGTTCTTACAACAGCTTTGAGAGCAGCATGGAAGATAACGCATCAGACGCCCATGTCTGCTTTGCTGCATCTGTGACATGAGTGAATTACCTCAGTCCTCAGATCCCATGGCCCGTTCCAGCCACCGAGGTGGTAGGTTCACCCCAGCACTGTCAAGCAGAAAAGCTGCTGGAGGTGGCTGGTGCTAAGGGGGTTTCTGAGGAGGGGTGAGAGGTCTGGGTGGGTGGAGGAGGTGGCCTGTCTTTCAGAAAATCACAAAAGCCAGAGGCTGGTTTACACTCAAAAGCTGTGTGGAAATGAATGTCGGTTAGTGGCGGGAGGGGATGTGGGGTTTTTGGCTGTTTACCAGTTTACTATACACGAGAATACGGGTGCAGTTACAATAGTGTAAAGATGTTTTATTTCTTTTCGCAGATGGGATATGCTATTCTAACTTGCAGTGGCATCCAGAGTGATGAAATTCCCCTGTGTTAATAGCATTAGAATAAAATAACACCATTTCCTAATTTGAAAGTTAGTTGACTGTTTTTAGCCCTCTACTTACATGTGATGTGGTGAAGACATTTTATAAACATCTGTTACAAAGAAGGTGTGGGAGCAGGGCACGCTCCGAGCTCTCTCTTCAGCAGACTGCCTGCGTGAGGTGAGGTGATGGCGCGGGACGGCCCGGGCTGGAGACTGATCCTGTGCCTCTGCGGCCTGCCTCACAAAAAAACAGATGGTTATTTTGATTAATCTAATAGCTGGAAGAGCCTGAAAGATGCCCAGTGCTGGGTGGTACCAGGAGCTCCCAAAGCGAGCTGGGCAGGCATTGCCACGTAGGGTGTGGGACAGGCCGGGAGCTCGCAGCGTCTGGCTGAGCCCAGGGCTGTGTGGCGGGAAGGAGAGCTGCCGCAGGGCTGCCCAAGCTCCCGACCCCGACTTCTCTTGAAAAATTACCTTCCTCTCATCTCCGTCTCACTCGGAGTCAATTTAATTTTCCTGTATTTTCATGTGCAAGTGGTTTACCAAAGGCTTGATCATGCCCAGCCTTTTCTGTAGGTTGTCTGGTGTCTGTTCTGTAGTAGGAACAGAGTCTTCTCTGGCTGCACAGGTAACTGACAGAAACACAGCTTCCTTATGTGAGTGGGAGCCGCCTTTTAAAATATGAGAAAATATACTAATGCATGCTTTTTCCTTAAGTCTTAATAAGGTGAAAATTAAAAACCCCATTTAAAAAATGAACTATTGCATCTTTTTATAAGCATAAATGATCAGGATCCAATAAGTGTAAGTTGTAAAGTCAGTAAGTTGCTCAGTCAATACTGATTCTGAGAGTCCATGATGCCCTATTTGCCTTCCCCCCCCCTCCCTAAGGATGGTCTCCAGTGTTTGTCTGCCCTGGCTAAGAAAGAGATCAGTGGTTCAGAAATGTCAGAGTTTATAAGGCTGTAATCAGTTGGGAAAACTTGATACGCTTTGGGTCTTAAGAGCATTTATTCAACTATTGCATTTCCAAATACAGTGTTCCTTTAGAAATTTAAAATAACATGTTCTGACTGCATGGTGTTAATAAGCAGCTGGGTAAGATACAATCTCCTCTGAACAGGAGCTTTTTCTTTAACTTCTGTTATCTGCGTTACCTCAGACCATTTCACAGGACGAAGCGTGACTGCTTGCATTTTGCGCCTGCACTTCTCAGTCCTCTGTGATCCTGGCCCAGAGTTTTTGGCGATAGGAAGGTGGCTGTGCTGCATGTCTGTCACCTGCTGAGGTTTCATAGCAGCTCGTGGTCGTTAGGGCAGTGGACTGTTGTATACATCTTGCAGAGGAAGAGGCTGGCTGTGGATCTTTGCTTTAAGTAACATCTAAAGGAGAGCCCTTGTGGCACTTCAGAAGGGGGCTGTGGATCAGGGTTGTTTCTTACTAAGGGTTTTTCAGGCGGTTGTAAGCCAGTCAGAGGAGAAGTAGGACAATTCCAGCAAAATCAGTAAGGTACTGAAAATGTGAAAGAAAGATCACGGAGCTGAACAGCTCAGTAGGAGTGTTTTAACTTTACTTTGGAAGCCCTGTGAGCAATCTTCACTCAGGTGTTGTCAGTGGACCTACAAACACCACTAAAACCCCAACGTCTTTTAAGTTTGGGCTTTGTTGTTTTGTTTTTTGTTTATTTTTAATCACTGTTGCATTCGTGTGATTCTGAACATGAATGTCAGGGACTCAGTAGATTACTAGGCATTGTAAAATGAAACAATAATAGCATCTTGAATCGCTGGGGAAGGAGGATGCCATCTCCTCCCTCAGACCAGATCCTTCCCTGGGAAACACCTTTGGGGATGTCCCCAAGACTATCAGTGCTTTTTGCTTGGTTTCTCACCGAGTACTCTGCTGTTGCATTTTGACAGTGTTGTCTATTGGTTTTGGTTTTTTTGGAGGTTAGTGGTGAATTTTTTTTTTTTGAAAAATTTTTTGTGCATGTGTGTTACCTTTATAACGTGCTTCAAAGAAATTTTTTTAATAAAGCTGTTTCTAAATAAATGTTTCTTCATATGTCTCCTCCATTAAGCTTGTCTAGATGGTACCATCTCCACCATCTGTCATACTCTCCTGCTATTCCCTTGTGCATACAAAACCCAGTGTTTACTTCCAGTCTTTCAAGTGTGTTTAGCCAGGTTTTGGTCCTGGGTTTGAGGAGCTGTCAGTCTTACCCATTTTGAGCCCTCAGTGGCGCCTGATGTCCCTTTTGAGGTGTGTTAGGAGTATTTAGCTTAAAGATGTGCTTGAACTTGGTGTAGCGTTTGCTTTGGATGCACAGAGAAGATTTTGGATCCAGCTAAAAGAAACCTTCAATGTTGTGTCAGGTAGTATTGGTTTTGATGTATTCGTTTAAGCACCTTGTAAAAATCATAATGTGTATAAAAGATGGTGATAGTAAGAAGTTAAAAGGGTATTTTTCTGGATTAAAGGGTGTTGCAGGCATAGCTGGAATTCCTTTGTAAGCCCCTGCATACATCAGACAGTGAGTTTTGACCTCTCCTCTTTTTTTCAGTGCAGATTTAACTTCTTTTACCAGTTTGTGCTAGACTTCTCATGACACTTGGTGTTAATTGGTATTTCAGGTAAGCAGTAATGGAAGACATCTGCTGTCTGGCGAGGTGCATGTCTTCAGTAAGAGTAGTGTAAATGAAAATGTGACCTTCACAGCATCTCATTCTGGTTCGCTCATATATAGAACTCTGTTTCTGAGAAGCAGAAGTTATTAACCAAAGTTAATTCTCACTTAAATATGTCTTAATTCAGCTATTTTTAGCATGTTGTAAAGAGTGGGAAAATGCTTTTGAGAAAAGTAGTTGGCAGTTTATGTCTAATTTAGTGGTATTGCAGATAGAGGAAGTTTGCCACAAAGATAGGAATAAGGTAGAAAGTTTGAAGCTTAGGATAAAATGATTGTAGATAACTTGATCTGTAGTCGCCATATATAGTCATACAAGCAAAAGTCTGCACAAATCCTCCAGACGTTTATGGACTTCTCTGATTCATCTGTCAGAGCCAAACAGCTCCAGCCAAGAGATAGGGAATTTGTTAAACTGCATTAAGTTCCTAAATTGCTGTAGCCCAAAGGAACATTCTGCCTTTTTAAACGGGGAAGAGTAGGAGGGAGTAGCCAGGGAAGATAGTGCATTATGAAGTCTCTACTTTTGGTAAGAGTTTTAAGAAGATGAGTAACGTACTAGAGCTCTTTAAAAAAATCCAACACACACACACAAACAAAACTTGAATTAATTTCCGTTGCTGTCATCAAAAGCTTTCTAAATTTAGCAGTTTCCTATAGATGCTCAGCTTATGCTAGCAACAGTAAAACTATTTTTCCTTAAGTGCAATTTGTTACCTCCCCCTTCTAAGTTAGTAGAAGATAAGCTTGTATTAATTCTGTTGATTTATTATTATACAAGTATGTCTCATTTTAATCTGCTGTTGAGTTCATTGTGATTCAGTGCTAGGCTTGCATGCCTTTAACAATGGAAAAAAAATGCACAGGAATGACAGACTGTGCACTTGCTCTGTCTTTACCTTTCTGTCTCTCCTTTTTTAATGTTCAGTCCTCTGTGTTTCTTTTCCTGGTCTTTTTATTTCCCCCTCCTCACCACTGGAACAGTTCACAGTTCATCATATGGGTTTGGGAATTAGTCCCAGCTGAGACTATGTATTACAGTTGTGAGAAGATTCTGCTGCTCAAAAGCACTTTATGTGGGTTTTTTTATTTCTTAAGTTCAACTAACAAACAGTAAACGTATTGAATAAGTCTGTAGTGAGATTTTGCTTTCTTTCATCTTGATTCATTAGTATCTACTGGATGCTACCGAGGCATATATGCTCTACAGCCCTGAGTGTGTTTCAGTAGGAATTTTGCCAGGAAGTGTAAAGCCAGCAAAAGTTTGTTTTCTCTGAATTGCTTCACTTACTGAAGCAATATGAAAAGATCTGTGCAATATTTTTTTATTTAGGTCAGGAGTATGACAGTTTTATTAATTTTGAGATGTTTTTACCAGGTATGCTAAATTAGATGTAGTAAACCCTTTGGGTCTATATCCTGATGTTTTTGAGGTTGTCAGGGTTTTTTCTTCTTCGAATTTCTCATCTTGGTAGGAATCTGAAGTTATCGCTTTAGCTGCATTTAAAGGGCAGTGCCTGCTAAAGGCATGGTAACGTGTGAGCTGCAGCAACTAGCCAGTGACTCCCTGCGTAGAAGAGGTCACAGAGGAACATAAAGATAGCAAAGATGATGGTCGCGAGAGTTTAGCAAATGTAGGACATGGATTTGGAGGACAGCAGGCTTTTCGCTTTGACCCTCAACTTGTTTTCTGTAGGAGCAACTGGCTTTTGAATAAAACTGAATGGTCAGGATCAAGATTAAGTGAGCAAATCTTATAAAAAGATTATTAGAGGATTGCTTAGTATTGGATTTTCTTGCATTGGAGTCATAGGAAAAGGCTGACTGTAGTGATAGAAATCAGTAAATACACCTGCGTTCTTACATGCAAGTATGTCAGAGTATGATTAATGCACGGTCTGTTCACAGCTATATTTTTAACCTGTATTTAACAGATAAGTAGGGAGAACAATTTTGCAATATCAGATGACAGGCGACATTACAGTGGGGGTCTGCTACAGTCCACCCAGCCAGGAAGAGCAGATGAGGCCCTCTATAGACAGCGAGGAGCAGCCTCACGCTCACAAGCCCTGGTCCTCATGGGACTTCAACCACCCTGGTACCTGTTGGAGAGACAACAACACAGCAGGGCATAAGCAAGCCAGGAGGTTCCTGGAATGTGTTGATNTCAAGGATCACCTTGAATAGGTGACTTGCTTGACAAAAGTCAAGAAAAAATGCCAGGAGACCTGCATGGATGAACAAAGAACTTCTGGACAAACTCGGACACGAAAAGGAAGCCTGCAGAGTGTGGAAGCAAGGGCAGGTAGCCTGGGAGGAATACAGAGAAATTCTCCGAGCAGCCGGGGATCAGGTTAGGAAAGCGAAAGCCCTGATAGAATTAAATCTGGCCAGGGTCATCAAGGGCAACAAGAAGAGCTTCTGTAGGTACGTTGGTGATAAAAGGAAGACTAGGGAGACAGGAGAAAGCTGAGGTTACTCAACAATTTTTTTTGCCTCGGTCTTCACCAGCAAATGCTCAAGCCACACAGCCCAAGTCCCAGAAGGCCAAGGCAGGGACTGAGAGAATGAAGAACCACCACCCCAGCTGCCCCCAATTTCCACATGTAAGGATCTGTGAGGATGGAGACTGGTTCTTTATTATAATATTTAACACAGGATTATTATTTTTGGAAACTTAGCCTGAGTTTAAAGCAAGATGCTTGCATTTTAGAGATCTTTCCACTTGACCAATAACAGGTTTTCAAACATGAATGTTTTTTAGTACTTTCACTTTTCCTAAATAAAACTGTACATTGAAAATGATGATTTCTGGGTGGTCCTACCCATCTTTTCCTCGAGACTGAGGAGAAATCCAAATCTCATGAGCATAGCGCTACCACACAGCACCCAGGTTTCTGATTTCATCATCCAAGAAGGCGAGACTAAGTGCTGGAGTAGGGTACACACTGATTCAGACGCAGCTCTGCTTGTGGTGGAGGGAATGTGGAAAATTACAGGCGCAATTATGGTTTCACATTAAATATTCCTTTTAAATCCACCATGTGAAGCATTAGTCTGTGTTTGAACTGGTGTTGTTAATTGGACCACAGTACTTAGATGCATTTTCTGCAGAGTCATGGCCCATGTCATTAGCTTCTCATTAGGTGCGTTAATTTTTTAAGACTCATAATAATTACCTTTTTTTCAGAAGTTCCTCATTTTACACTGAAGAGAAACCTCTGTTCTGCAGGCTGTAATTCTGAATAATCAGGAATGCACTGTGAAATCTTTATAGACTTTCAAAGTGGAAAACAAGAGCGCTGTAGTGGATGGAGGAAGAGATCCTACAGGATGTGATTTGGGAGGAGTGTTAAGGACATTTTTCACTTGAAACCTCATTGCAAGGGCAGAGAGCCTGTGGTACTATGTGGAACTTTTGGAGGGACAGAGCAGTTCTGGTTAAAATTTGACAAATGCAGGTGAGGCTTCTTATTGGGATGCACAACTAAATAGTCACTTTGCTTTTGGTTTGTTGGACAGATGTACTCATCTAATAAAATCTGCAGGTACTTAACAGAGCTCGGTACCAACTAATTAGCTTTTGTATGTGCAGAGATACTGGCCAAAGCCCCAGGAATGGAGATTCCCGGGTTTCACTGGCACGTGGTTATCCCGCTGACAAGAACAGCACACTTCAAAGGTTCTGAAATATTTATTTGGCTGATCAAATGGTTTTTCATTACATAAATAAGTAGTTCTGTTGACCTGGGCTGATGCGGACCTATGGTTTTTCCCATGATAGGGGTCTGTCGTGGCACATTTGATGTCGCCTGCAGCCTTCAGCAGGGACTATACGGTTTAACAAGAAAGCAGGACAAACTGTTAGCAGGAGGAGAAATCTCCACGGGGCCATTAGTCAGCATGTAGCCTTTTAAATTAATATGTTTGTTAAAAATGATGCTTGATTTTCTGCATGTATCGGTGAACTGTTAAATAAGTAATCTTCCACCCACCCCACTGGAATTTCAGTGACCAGGCTTTCATTTCATTAGAATTAGCTCTTTCCAAAGCCCTACCTGAAGAATTTTTGTTTGAATTAAATTTTTTTTTGTTTCCTAGCAACTCTAAAGTTCTAAATTGTTTCTGTTCAATGTCTTTTCTACCCACTGTTAACTTGCTGTTTCATAAATGACACCAAGGTTTTAACGTGATTCTAAAAGCATAGTTCACTAAATTAATCTGTAAAGTTAGTTAAAAAATTCTTTCTCTTATATATAGCATGTGTGTATATATATATATACACATACATACATATATATGAGTGCAACAGTTCTTCTTTTGCACAGTTGATTTTTAAACAGTTGTGAAGGTAGCCAGTCTGTTTATACATTGCTGCATAGGCGCAGAGTAAACTTGTTAGCTTTTTGTTTATTTTAGCTTGGAAGAAGCTGTAAGACAATTCCATTAAGACTCGTGCAAGTGAGTAGTTCCATTGAAAGCAAAGTGCCAGTCCCAGACCCAAGGCAACGTGGCAAGCAGGCATCTTCACCGACAGTCCATTTCTCTCTTGCGTGGGAAGAGATGCTGTTTGCCTCCTCACCAGTGAAAGGGACCACAGGACCAGTCCCAAAATGCTTGTTCACTCCAGACGCGTTTCCCCGTGGTTTATTAGGACCCATATGGTCTATAGGGTTTGCTAGAAGCAAAGTTATTTCTGCAAAGTCTTGAAGCTTCTCTATTTCTGCTTTCAAGGGTTGCTTCTTTCTGGGATTGTCCTGTGGCTGTAGTTTTGCAAAACAGTCTGAGGTGGTTAAACAGCAAAAATTCCATCTCTTTTCAAGGAATCTCTTTTAGTGTTTGTTCTGTGGGCTGGTTATGCCCTGCTTCCTAACCTTTCTGACGTGCAAGCTTCTCCCCCTGAATCACAATGCATGTGGTTTTGCTTGATATTCTGCTTTAAGCTGAAGTCTGCTCTCACTAAATCAGCCTTTCACAAATGGCATATTTTTTCACTTCTTACTGGGTGGGTCCATACACTGAAAAATAGGTCAAGAACAGTAATCTAAATCTACTGCTAATAAATAATTAAAGCTAATGGAATTTGCACAAGATCTGTGAGCTAAAATATTGCAGAAAGTACTGTGGTGTACATTTTGCTACAGTAAATCAAGATTTTTTATTTATCATTGTGCTGGGTTGAAACATATCTATAAATGTAACTTTAAAAGATTTTTTTTTTGTACAGAGAAAATACTGGCATGTTAGTGCATTAAAATAACTAAAAATGTAATAGAAAATTGATAACATCATGATTCATTCTTTAATGATTGGATTTCAAGTAAATACTTCAGCAGCCTTAAGCAATAAGAGGTTTTATATCTCATTAAATCATATTGTAAATTGAGCAATAAATTGTTTGCTCATATGATTTAATTTGCCTTATATTTTAGGAATTAAATAAGTCATCTAAGCTGCTGTATAATACCTGTTTAGACAAATATCTGGGATTTCAGTTTCATATATTTGAGAGTAAAGCAAAGTGGAGCTTGCTGGAACTAATTAAATGTAAAGGCTTAAATGTTTCCCTTAGTACACCTCCAATCACATGCACTCAGGATCTCTGGTGGAAAAATTGCGTATTCTGTGTTTTTTCATAATTGTGGGTGCAAAGAAATAATATTTAAAACTTGTATTGGCAGGTGAGCATCTGATTGAGTGATCCCAACTTGTTCACCAGTTTACCCATAAAACGTTGAAGCTTGTGTGCTTGCTGGCTCTCTCTAATTAACCAGCAGAACTGCTTACTACTAATTAGAGTTAACTTGCTGATTTCTGTGTTTCTCAGTGGCAAGTTGTGTCCTTGAAGCATCTAATAATCAAACACACCTCGGAAGTTGATGCCAGCGTTCTTCCCAAATCCTTCACGCTTGGTTGCTTTTTACCTCTCCCCCTTTCAGCTATATTTATATGAGAGAGAAGCCCAACATCATCGAGATAATAGCTGTGTGGACAAAGTGTACAGAGCCCTGCCTGTGAGAGTCCACAGATAAACATCCTCCCAGTCGCAAGAAACAAATATCCATCACACCAGCACACTGCCTATTGAAAGAGCGGCTTAAACCTGGCTGCCAGTTTTTGACCCAAGAGTTCCTCTTGAGGCTGTGCTATTTCTTCTTTATATGTTGATTGAACTGACAAATACCTTCCCACACAGTCAATATGTATTGGGTTTTGTTCTCGGTTGGTGGGTTTTTTTTGTAAGTTCTCATCAGAAGGTATCTGGAGTGACGGTATTCGGCCGTGCCAGTTTTGAGCGCAGGGCCAGCAGTTAGTTCCTTATTACGTGGGGGCTAACAAGGAAGGAAATGCAAAAGAGTAAGATGGCAGGAAAGCCGTAGCATCTCGCTGGTGATAAGGCAGCTCAAAAATAGGTTGTGACAGCTGAACTAATGATGTCACCGATGCTGATACAAGTGGGCTGCTTCTCATTACGATTTCTCTGCCAGACATAGTGACACTCACCAGCCAAAGCATGTCTCGAGCAGATGATATATGGAACAAATCATAGGAAATGTGGCACAGGACATGTACAAAAGAACATTTGCCCATTTTTTTGTTTTATTTTACAAGAGCACAATACGTTTGCGGATGATAAAGGTGTACAGGTCAAGCTTAGCCTTGCTGGACCACTTTATCAAACCAGGGTCAGAGGGCTCTTGTTGTGACATTTGGAGATAAGCATTTTGGAGGTAAATGAGTTGGAGCAGTCTGTGAAAAGATCAGAAAGTGCTGGGTAGCTTCAGACCTCACGTATATTGCAAATCCCAGTGTTGGTAGCCTGACCGTTGATGTGTCCTTTGTACAGTACACAGTGTATTAAGACAGCGATAGATAAATAATGGAGTTTATTTGTGAGAAAGATACATTTGTTGCCCAGTTTTTTACCATAGATTTATTCACGGTTTATTTTCCGTGGAGTTATTTTTAATGAGAATGGAAAGGGAGTTAAAAATTGTTTGGATTCAGATTTCATTGTGTAGCTGCTTGATCAAAATATAAACTCGTTGTTTATGCTGTTGTAAAGGGAAAATGCTATATTAGCTTTCAGCTATCAGATTTGATTCAGATAATGATACAGCACCCTAATTCATAGTCTCTACTTCAGATATTGAGTTTGTCGGTGATAGAGCTTTTTTCAGAAAACTGCTCTGACCCGATAAATCATCCAGGGACAGAGACAACACGCACATTTAGATGGCATGGAAAAATAAGCTAATAATGTGATTGCATAGGAGTACTCGAATATTTCAATGCGTTTGTGTTGATGAATTATCATTTGTTTTAATGTTCAGTTACATGTACCCTTTTTAGCTGTTCCGCGTGATCACAATGATTTGCTAGCTGTACACGAGTGCTGGAGTTGGTTGCTTTTCCTGTTTTGATCACAGCCTAGGCAGTAAAGGCCACTAGACGTTAAACAGATAATAAATCATATGGTGTCCTTGCTAACCAACGTTACAGATTCCCCTGGGTCTGAACTGAACATCCTTCTTTCTGTTTGGCTTAGTGCAAAGAAGGAAAAATTCTGTTTGATGGTAGTGTAATATTTTGAGACAAAGTCTGGTGAGGAATTTTTCCAAACTGCCAAAAATAAATCTCACCAACAGAGTCCTAGCTGATGGCTTGAGGCATATGTATTCCTGACTTCTGTCTGTTTGTGTTTTTTGGGTTTTTTTTACTTCCCTTTTGTTGTGGGCTGTCTAAAGTTTTGATGCAGTTTAGCCATGGAAGGAATTATGAAAGTAGTCTATAAACTCTTTCCAAGAGAGGAAGAAGAGAGGAGAGAAAAAAAAAATAAATGGTGTGATGAAAGTGCTGTGCCTTTTGTTATGGTGTGTGCAATTCATCTGCTTACCTGCATGGCATATGTGGTTGCGTTCAAAATACTGGAGCAGATTCCTTGCAGTTACTTTTCTTATCCTGTCTGCTCGGTGAAGATAATGGAAGGAAGATGCTCCACCTCTGTTGTTCAGTTGTAATGGATTTCAAGTTATTGCTAAGATTTCAAGTTGTCAAAGCATTTTACCCTGTTAAACTGTGTGTTCTAATGATCCGTGCCTCCCGGGATTGCCCCAGATGGATTGCTGTGGTGTAGCCAATTGCTTGCCAGTGGGACTGAATCGCTTTGAGCTGCATTCTCCTCTGTCACGAAATGTTTTAGAAACAGTTTTGCCAACAACAAAAGCTGCTCTTTAAATCAAGCACAACACATTTGCCCAGTATGGCACGAATTTTGCTTGGTAACGTTTTGATTGCTGGGATGAGTGTTTAGCATCCTGAATTTGCTAAGTGAAGGATGTGTGGGAATCAGATTTTGTACTTGAAAGCTTTTCTCCCTTTTTGACAGCTTGACCAACTGTTTTCTTGGCTTTGGGATGCCCTTTCTATTCTGTTTTTTCTTCCCCCCCGTTTCTCTCCCTCTTCTCTGTGCTATAAACAACCACCAACAGCATCTCTCATTATTAAAGATGTATATCAAGACAAAGTCCTGACATAGTTTATATCATGAAATAAAAAGTGCTGCAAATCCTGTCTTTCAAAAGTTAGTACGTGTCAGACGATGCCGTTCGATTGCAGGCTCTTGGCTGGAGCTCGCCACACAAATGGAGAGGAGCAGGACATATGTTCTCCTGCCTCCAGAGCTTGCTGTGCTTTATTTCACTGGATACCATTGCGGTGCTTTGTCACCTGCCGATGGACCTGGGGTGATTTCTGATGCTTATGCCGTGTGCTTGGGCAGTGGGAATGACGCCCTGCTCTTGAGAGCCGTGCGAGCGAGAGACTTGGGGCTGGTGTGGAATTACACTCCTGTATTTCTCCTTTCAGTTCTGACATTGGTTTGCTGGCTGGCACCAAACTTGTCACTAAATTCAGAGGCAATACCAGGGACAGAAGCCCTAAAACCGATGATTTCCTACCAGCTGAGATTTTAACTTGAAGAAATGTTGCTTTGCTTGGGTGTTATATTTTTTTCCTGATTTTAAAAGGGTGCCAATATCCTGACTGTAAATCTAATGTCTCTGTAATCTCACTGTGCGTTAAAACCTACCATGCCAGATTTTGGCCCTGAACGTGGGCGCTTATTTTGCCATGGATGGTTATTGTTACTTTCTTTGATGTCATTATCATCAAGTTACAAAGAAAACACGTTATAAAGTGTGCACAGCCCTATGGTCTCCCGGAGGAGTCAGAAAGTGGGGAAAAGCTGCCCAACCTGCCAGTTTGCTTTAGTAGAAATGTAATTTGTGGATGTTCATGTGTTCTTGCCCAGAGAAGCTGTGGATGCCCCATCCCTGGAGGGGTTCAAGGCCAGGCTGGATGAGGCTTTGGGCAACCTGGGCTAGTGGGAGGTGTCCCTGCCCATGGCAGGGGGTGGGACTGGATGGGCTTTAAGGTCCCTTCCAGCCCAAACTATTCTGTAATATATACAAGGACAGTATCTACCCTTTTTCTTTACAAAAGTAAATGGCAGAAAATATCAGAAACCTTTAGGTAACTGGACAGAAGTGTTGGTTGTTTTGGTGCTGAAGAGGGAGCTTATAAAGCTGCAACATTATCTTTAACTTGATGGGGATTGACTGTACGTTAGTGGAATACCCGTGTAAGAAGTGAAATTTGGGTGATCATCTGTCTTGGATAGCTTCATTTGCGTTTGGTCCCCAAAGCCATTTCTCAGGGAGTGGCAGAACTCCTGATAACTCTTAGCTCTCTGCATGACTTGTCATTTAAATGACAAAAATAACTTCTCTCAAAATTAATTCTCCTTTTCCTTCAGGAAAATCAGATTAAATCCAAGGCTGAGGGTGTTTTGGTGGGTGGTTTAATGTCCAGTATGGTGCATGACTCTAGATGTAAAAGCAAATGCAAAAATAGTTTCCCAAGTTTTTAAGGTCACCTTCTTTTCCGAAGGGCCCAAGGCTTTAATGGACCTTTTTTTTAAAGAGAAAATACTTCAAAGCCCTCTTTGTGACCTCTTGTGTGAGGTTCAGGACAGCTAGGGGACTGTGGCCTGTGTGAAGCCAGGAAGATTTCATGGTTACTTAAGCAGTTTGGGACCATCCCCGTTGTGAGCAGTATTCTCAGAGCACTGTAGGACTCTTGGTCAGAGGGGACATCCAGGGCCTGACTAGATCTCACCTGGCCCTAAAAATGGGTCTTTAGCACCCAGGTTAGGTCTGGTCAGCTGTGCCTTGAAATCTCCAAGGGTGGGGAATCCGTCATCTTCCTTGGTAACCCGCATCAGTGCTGCTCTCCTGGATGATGCACCATCACGTTACTGTTCTATACCTCTCGTGGATTTATTTCTAGCTGTAAGTACTATGAAGTCGCTGCTTGTGCCTCGTCACTGGAATGACACAGCAAAAATAGGAGTCCAGCTTCTTGGCTGTGCACAAATAATAGCGTCCTCTGCAAAGTTACAGTATCTATTCTTCAAGCATGCACATAATGAGAATTCTGAGAATCTGTAAGTGAATTAGACCCAAACTAGCTTAAAAGTTTAAAAGAGCCACTGAGAATTTTATGCAAGATAGATATACCTTTGTTGTCCTAAATTGTCTTGGTTGCTAAGTAAAAATGTGCTATAAAATTTTAGAGCGATTCTGTGGGTAGTATTTGGATGAATTTTGTAGCTCTGTGTTGAAATTTTGAGGAACAGATTTTGAGTTATACAGAAATGAACAAATACTAGTCTCTTCTTCAGTGTGGCCATCTCTAGTTCTCTGATGGCTAAAGTCAGGGCACTCTTGAGAAAATAATAAGTAAAATAGAACTTCTACAAAACAGCGACACTGTTAGTTGAAATGATGGTCCAAAGTCATCTTCCTTTAAGCCTAGCTCCCATTTGTGGAAATTCCTCTCACTAAGTTCAGAGGTGTAGCTGCTGTTTAGGTAGATACAGGCATTTACTTCTAATCGCATTAGTGTTTCAGATGAATTATGAGATTGAAGGCGTTCCGTGCTTACCCAACATCACTACAGTTTTGTTAATACTGTTTGCAACAGATACAGGTATATGTCAAACTGGAAATGCAGACTTGTTCAAAATGCATTCTAGGTGTACTTTTATTTTAATTAAAGCTTCTATAAAATGCAATCAGGATTAAAGTAGTTTTTCAGAAACGAAAACAGTGTTAGGAAAAATTTGACAACAACTTGTCCTTTCAGATTTTTCTGAATAAATATCTTGCTTCTGTCTTCTAGGACCTGCGCAAACAGGTAGCTCCATTGCTGAAGAGTTTCCAGGGAGAGGTAAGAGCTTATCCTTCTCATGGTGCTTTTGATGCTGCTTCACGTGAGTCCTGTGTGCTGGCAGTCTTTCAGTGTGGCCGGGTGGGTACGGAGCCCTTGAGCAGAGAGCATTGCAGGGCTTCGGCCCTTCTGCATTTTGCCTTGTGCAGGATATGTGTGTAATACTCTGGATTTGTGCTGGGCAAGCTAAACTGGTCAAATCACTTTGCATTCAGCATACCTGAGCGTAAACTTCCCATTGCAGTGACTCAGGTGGCACACGCTAACTCGCTATGCCTCGGTGACTTGATGGTTTGAACGCTTGATGAGTGCAGTTTAATGTATGTGCACAAAAATATGAAGATGCTACAAACAGTTTTCGCTGTAAACCTTTTCTGCTGTAAAACACTGTATTCTAGAGGGCTTGATGGAAAACCTTAAGTTGGCGGCTGTCTGTTTGTAAACCAACAGAAAGTGTTAGCAGCTCTGGTCCTGGCTCTTGCTTTGATTTATCTTCACACCACTCCATGAAGAAACACACGATTAGAGTGATCACAAGTTTAAAAGCCAACTGTTGTTATTTTGAAGAATTTCTATAGCAAAAGGCAGCTGCTCCAATTACAGAATTTTACATTTTAGCTGCGGACAGCACGTGAGTGCTTAGGCCAGATGGGAGCTGTTGTACTGCCTCTAGGAAAGTGCCGTGTATGAAGTTTGCAAATTATATTTCACTGTATAAAGATCAGTGCCTGCGTGGGGTGGTAGATTTAGGTTTCAGCTCATGCTCTGTCACACGTTGTAGAGCTTCGCTCTTAAAGTCAGCTGTGTTAAAGCAGCAACACTTATTACTTTCTCGGTCTAGAAGTCATTGGCTGATTTTATGCTGTTGCAGTTCCCATCAGAGCACAGAGAAATTCAGGTCTGTGTTTTGAGAAGTCTGCGTAGGGAATTAGGTTCACAACTCCTGTTATCTGTAACGAGGGTTGCATTTCTGATTACTTGTACAACCTGATAAATGTGTCCCAAATAGGCAGTAATTCCTCATGTTAAAAGCAGCATGATATTTTTTATTTTATAACTCAATCTCCCAAGTATTGCTAGAAATAAATAAATAAACAGGACAACTTTGTCCTCGATATATCTTATAGTAATTTGTGAGAACAAAGAATGACTTGTGTGAGTGTGTTTGCCAATGGAAATTTACACTTTAAAATGCTCTGAGTGGATTGCAGTGCTCTTAAAACCTTTTCACTTTAGTTTCAAGCTTGCAGTGCACTGACTGAAAAGTGCATGTGTGCTTTCAGCACTGTTCTTTAATGAAGGAAGTGTCTGAAGATCAAGTAAGAATCATAAATCCAAGTTTGGCTACAGTGAAGATTCTCCCATTAGATCTTCCCTGTTGGAGACAGCTCGTTGTTACCTTGGTAGGGCTCACGCACACTCCTCTTCTGCAGTTTTGCTTCACTAACATAAAAGTGAAGTTTATGTTGGTATGAATTCAACCTCCCAAATTACAAGAGTAAAATTTGTTGGTAGAATTCCCCTCTTATGTAAATGAAGCACAAATACATTACAGGATTGTGCTGCTGAATCTCTTAGTGGGTGATTCCAGTCTCCCTAATCTAGAGAGGGTTTTAGAAACCTAAAAAAATCTGAACTAATAATGATTGACTGTATATATGCAGAACATTAAACTGTAAATTGTGGTATTTGATTATAGATGTAGTTTCTGTATCCTGTTTTGGAGGCAAATCAAAATACCAAGAATATTAGCCTGTTCTGTTGAGTTCTGTTTTATTGTTCAGTATATAGGTTTGCTCTCTGTTTATTGTTAAATCTGACTTTATGAAAGATCATGAGATGAATGTGCCAGGTAGCTCCAGAACAAACAGCACATGGGCTTTTCTGCTTTTCAAATCCACTGGAGGTGCCTTGTCTTACACTCCCCCCAGATGGCTCAGCAAGCAGTATAGCTGGGGCAAGACCCCCGCCCCACGAGCTCCATAGGATTGCTTTGCATTAGCGTGAGTGTTACGTGTTAGGTGATACCTAATGTTCTGGGAGGTGGTGGCAGAGGGACCTTTTGGTCACACAGTACAAGTACTTTGGGACGTGAGCAGGAAAGACGAGCGATCTGCTCATCAGAGGTTCCCTGCTTCTACTGCAGAGACTTGTGTTCAGCCCCAGATTAGGATATTTAAAAAAAAAAAACACAAAAAACCAAAAACAACAGAAGTAAATGAAGCAGAGGTAAGCAGAGAAGTAGTGAAAATAGATGTTTTCTAGAGTCCCTTCTGCTGGAGAGAGTGTCCTGGAGCAGCAGGTTGGGAATGCTGTGGGAGTGCTCTGGTTCACACCTCTGTAGGCGTTGTGGATGCTGTTGCTGAGCTTTGGAGCACCACCTTCTCACCAGTTTCTCATAGGGAAGCTAGGAAGAAAGATTGTTGCATGATGCAGATTCTCTGTTTACCATCTCCACCACATTTTTGCCTCTTGACTTCTCTCTCCACCCCAAAAGCTATTGCCCCATCCTTTCTTTGATCCCTAATGACAGAACTAAGTAGGTGCTTTTTGCATGTCCAAATAATATTAAATTACGATTCCGCCTCAGAAGGGAAGCGGGCTTTTGTAAATCCCGTGTGGGATGACTGTGCTCCACGAGGCTCTGGGCACTAGGGAGGACCAGAAGATCAGAAGGGACAGACAGTTCCCTAACCAGCAAAGGTATTTAAGGAGCTTTACATGGATATTGCCGTGTTCCTGCCTACCTCAGGGCTGGCTCCCCACCTCCTGCTTTGCCTCTCCGCTTCTGCTAGTGTGATCCTGCGGTGAGCACAAAGTTTTCTTTTTTTCCTCTTTTTTGCTGGCTTAGTTTTCTGCCAGGTTGGTTCACTGAAGCAGCTCACTGCAGGCTCCTGCTGGGCAGGGGAGAGGCCAGGAGAGCACAGCCAAGGGCAGGAGGAGTGCAACTGTGCCAGCTTAGGTTGGCTTAAACTGTCCTTGAACTGTACCCTCAGCGGGCCTGACGTGACTTGGAGAGAGGTTAACTTAAGCTCGAATATTTAAATATCCTCCCCAGCGTGCTTTATGGGACATCTGCTTGTAAACTTGTGGCTAGTTCACTTTTTAAAATAAATCCACAGGTGACTTTAACCAATTTTTCTTTTCAGTTTGAGCGTGGATATTCATACCTCCTGTCACCCCTGTATTTTCCCTTTGTATAATATAAATTCATAAATACCCCCCCAATCAGAACATTCTGTATTCCATGGATATTTGTCTTGTTCATTCCGATGAAAATGGTTCCAGTTATCAAATATGCAGTTTCCATTAGTAGCTGGAAATAACTTTTTTTGTATAGATCTCAATGCTTTAAGTAACTGTATTTTTTATGATGACAGTTAAAGTAAAAGCATTATGAAATGGAATTTACCATGCTACAAATTTTAAAATGCATTCCTAGTTCAATGTGAGACCCTATTAATTCATCACTGTAGTATAATTTTATTATAGTACTTTTTCCTTATTTATGATTTTAATGGAAATTTGAATGCAGGGGTTTTTTTAAATGAACAGAATGTTGTGTCTGATTCAGAGGTGATGGTATTGTTCTTTTGATTTTTGCGGGTAACTTTTTTAACCTTCCTGGAAGATGTAACCTCTGGATGGCACAAATAGGCTATTGTGAGCAAGACAGTTAGAAATCAGTAGTTTAAGAGGTGTAAAATTCCTGTCCTTTCTATCTTAACTATGTATTTTCTTTTTTTCTCACCATATGATGGGCTAAATACAGGACAGGATCAGAAAAGGCTAAAGAGCTTCATCATTCAGTCATTATATAGATAATTAATAGATAGTTAATATAGATATCCTTTGCAAGTTGGCAAGCCACTCCTTCAAGCAACCTTCTAAATAAGCTGTGTTCTAAGTAGGTTATCGTGTGTTACCGTGTTTACATCAGTGGATGGATATTTGTACATGAAATCTTGGGGAAAAAAAAATAAGCCAAGCTGTGTTCTTGGGCTATGCTAATGTACAGAACTAAAGTTGTGGTATGGAAATCTAATGTTGGAATCCGTATTCGTGAAGTCATCAAATAGATATTTTAAGGCTGGGAAAGGATTTCCTGAGGTCATTAGCATTCTTTTCATGTGGCATAACAGTACTGTCCAACAGTAATGCAGTAATCCCTCACTGGGAGAACCCTTTAAGGCACATACTCCAAAACGACGCACTGGACTTTATTTCTGTGAAAACTATTTCTCATTTTCTTCTGACAAAGCAAGGACTTGTAAGGATATTGCCATTCTGATGAGACCACTCTGGCTCCCCACTTAGCTGAATTGCTCTTTAAACTATTAATTTGGTCAGCAGTGTAATTTAATAATTTTCCATACGCAGACAACAGAAGCTGAAAATCAGTTTGGTGTGCTGGAACTACTAATCATGCCTCTGAAGGAGAACTCTAATAATGCGTGTGCCTAAACAACTTCAGACCTGCTTTCCTTCTGCATTTTGAAGGAGTATTCCTGACCTGATATTAATGTATTTTTTTTTTTACCCCCTTTAATTTCCTTATGTTAAATTTACAAACCTAATTAATACAATTTCTTTCCTGTAGGTTCGCTCCATGATGGCTCAATTAGAGTAGCAGTAGAACTGTGGTTCAATATTCAGGCCAGCTTCATAATTGAAAACACATTTTCTTCTCCAAAGCTGCAGCTGGTTTGGTTCTGCTCATGCAGAAAAGGATATAACCTTGCATAACATAGGAAATGAACGGTTGAGAGAGAAGCCAAATTCAATTTCAGTCAGATATTTTGAGGATAAGTCCATGATCTATGGAAGCAAGGGAATGAAAAGTGTGTGTATGTGGAAAGCAGCGTATTCAGCACTCTATTAATCACGGCTAGCCTGGGTGCTGTTGTGTGCTGTTGCGTTAGCACTGATTCTAGTACAGAGGCTGGAGAGCAGCCAAGCACTCCAGAAGTTAACCTCTTAAAGACCCTGAGCTGCTTTCTGTTGAATAAATGTAATTTTGTGGTCAGAAATAAATGCTTGTGATGTAGCAGGAGCTTTGAAAACAACGGCGTGGCAAAGCTATTACAAATTGCTCCGTGTTGGGGAAGTCAACAGCATACATCAAAATTCAGAGCTCGCGTCGTGCTGATTTAGGCCCAGAGCTTTGCTGCTTTTCAATGAAAGTCCTATTAAACCACTCCGTGTAACAAAATGGAGTAAATCTAACATTTTTGGCGGGTAATTGTTTTCTTTTAACGTCCACTCTGCAGGGCATGGCTGGTGGGTAATTTCCTTTGTGTAACAGGAACACCGGGATGGTTTTGTGCTTCATCTCGCTCCTGTTTCCCGATGCTAGCAGGGAAGGGAGAGAGGCTCACAGCGTGCTTTTGGGGTAACAGCAGCTCAGCAGCATTTCATTTCTTTGTTTACACAAGTGTGTAAATGATTATTTATTTATTTTTGGCTGGCTTGATTGCAGTTTAAACAACATCTTTCCTGAGGAAGGTGATGTAAATACACTTCAGCCTCTCCCTGATGAGCCTGTGGGATGTCTGCTGCTGGTGCTGGGCGGAAGATGTCCCCAGGAGGAGGGATGCTTAACTCCAGACTGATGGACAGAACTGTAGAAACTCTCAAATACAATCAGCAGCTCTCCTATATTGATACCTTCCTGAGACAAACCTCAGCTATTGGGATAACAGGCAAGGTCCCAAACCTGACATCCCACCAGCAGCAAGCAGTAGGCACCGTGCACCTTTTCTGAAGCTCTTGCAGGTTCATCTCCATCCCATCCAGCACGCAGGCGAGTTGTACTGAGACAGCAGTTACTACCAGGGTAACTTCAGGGAGGATCAACCCAAATCCTCTTATTTTTATATAATTGACAAAGTGCTGAAATTTCTGTTGGCAGCTGGTGGGCTGTCTATATTAAGGCCTGTTATGCCACTGCCACGCGTTTGGGTGAAATGCTAACAGTGGTGGGAAACTATTTATGCAAAATTCAGACAGGCAGCACTGTTTCAGTTCGCAGTGTCAGGAGTGTCTTCTCATCCTTTTTAAATAAGAGAGCTTGAAGTGTGCTGGAAGGAATGGGGATGGAAGGGCTGTGCCGGGCACGGTATTCTGACGAGTGTCATTATGATCCAGTCTCTGTTTCCCCAAATAGAGAATTATTTCTGTATTTATTACAAAATTACTGTGAGGCTCTATACAAGCCGGTGTCTGGTCTTGCTTTGTTGTACTAGAGAAGCAAGAGGGTAAGCTCGGTATAAAATATTAGCGAAAGGTTACATTTTGGTATTTATGTGGAGGTGGATTTTCCACAAAGGCAGTTAATGAGCTCATTCTTGTAAGGATTCCTCTGCCCTATTTTTTTAGAATACATAAACAAAACTTTGGATCTTCCAGAAGGGAGAAAAGCAATTGTGTGTTCTAGGTCACTGTTCACAGAGGCAGGAGGAGAGGCTGACGGGCAGGTGAAGCACCCACTCACTTTACTGTGCAGCTCCTTCTCCTGCTGGGGAGCTGGAGGTGATGTCGAGTATCACTGGCTGTTGTGCCCCAGCAGGAGTCCTTCCTTCCTCCCCTGCCCCACTTTGCCACCCACAACCATGCCCTGAGCAGCAAGCGTGGCTGGGCTGGCCATGGCAGGTGTTCTCCATCCCACCCTGTTCTTGCAGAAGCTTGAGGATCAAAAGTGGCAAGGTCTTACGTGTCCCTGGTTAGTAGCATGGCAAATAATTTGCTGTTCTATTCTCTAGAAAGTGTTCTTTCAATTTTTTTGGAAAGTATGCATCCCCTGTTTGGAGGTCATCTTGTTCTTACTTCCTGCTGTGAGTTTGACCTTTTTTGCATTACAAAAAGTCATGGCTGGCCCGTGCCGACCGAGGAGAGAGGCTAGGATGCAAAGCATAGAATTACAAGGTTAAATTAATTATTTATGCACATGAGGTGCCCCAGCCAAATTGGAGCACCCCAAATGTGGTTTCACACAGGGTTCTTACACCCTTCATACATTACAGTGTATCATGTGAACATCATTATATATTGACAAAGTTCATACCGGTACAGTAGTTACGGAAGAGAATTTTCATAACATGTGCCACTTTGACCCTCCTTTTGCCATCCTTATTTTGTCGCTCTGGTTTCATGCCGTACCCAACCCATGCCAGTGCAGGACTGACTCCAGCAGTGTCCTTGCCCTGGCCCTGGGTGTCCACCTCCTCCCTCGTGCTGACTCCAGCAAATGTACAGGGTGAGTCAGTTCAGTTTGCCGGCATGATGGAAAATAAATTCTTTCTCGCCTTCGTTGCTTAGTTTTTCATCGAGTCAGTGAGCTGAATCATGCTACAACAGTGCAGTCGCAAGATCTGATGCAAGAGAAGCAGGAGCCCATGGCCTGAGGCAGGAGGAGGGAGCAGGGCTGCTCCATTTGGTGCCTGCCCGACGGATGGATTAGGAGTCGAGCGAGAGCAGGAGCTGAGAAATGCTGCTTAGAAATGCAGAGAGGTGTGAGGAGGGAGATAGATGGGTTATCAAAGGATCCAGGAGAGGCTCAGCAGTGATAGCAGACCCTCCATTGCAGTGATCTGAAGGCGGGGTGGCAAATAGTAAAAGCAATTGAAACAAAGCTCTCATTCTGCTGTCAGTATCTTGAGGCACATGTTGGGCTAGGCTGTTTTACTGGGAAGGGAGATCAAAGATTGGAAAAGCAACAAGAAGCTGTCCTGTGAGAACGAGGGAGCTGAGCTTTCCTCAGGGGATGGCAGCGTTGTTTGTCTGGGAAAATCAGGATTTATCTGGGCATGAAAGGAAGAGAAGGTTTCAAGGGTTCAAGGTTGCAGCTGTTTCACAGTGGAGGGAAGCAGAATTGAAAAGTTGAAGGATTTGAGTCCTTCTTAAAGTTCTGTCCCTAACTTGAGCTTAAACAACCAAGTTGGTGAGGTTGCTCTTCCCAAGCTCTTCCTTGGTGGCATACCTATGCACGGCACCCAAGCAGCTTTGTTAAACAGATTGGTGTTGTATCCACTGTGAAGTCCTTTTTTTGTTAAAGAATTTATAGCACAGCTAAAATACACACCATATGCTTTATTCAGCTGCACAGGAATAATTTATTTCTGATTTTCCTTCAAAAATATCATTTTTAGTTTTTCTCAGCTGCAAAATAAATTAACTGGGATGATGAACCGTATGTTTTTATTAATTTAAAAAATCATAATGTTATATTTTTATTAATTAGCTTATTAATATAGATATCTGTTAGTATTGAGAAAGGGAAATCAAGCCAACCACGCTCATACCTTGAGTGCTTCCTAATCCACGCACACAGAGTGTGTTGGAGGACTGATGCCATGGCATGGCATTATTAATGCTTGCTGTAACTGCCATTTGATTGCACGGCAGCTACTCGAGAGTATAGCGTGGCTTAAAATAATGGTGTGTTAATGAGTTGTTATCATGCTTTTCTCTTTGTTTAATATGTTTCTTAAAATTCTTAATGGGATCTTGGTAGCTTGAAGTAATTTAAGACAAATGGAAAAACTTTGTGATGCAAAACTATATGAAAAAAATGCATAAGGGAGCTTTGCAAATTAAGGGTGTCTCATTAAGGCATCTGTTTATTAAGAATTGGAACAGGAGAATAACTTCTGGTTTAAGTCATTTATTTTTACTTGGTAAGTTAGTTCCAAATTGGGCGCAGGACAGTAGCAGACATATCTTTCATGTTAAGGTGGCTAATGAGAGTGAGATTACACTAATTACAACTGGAGAACAATGAGGATAAGTAGAAGAGTTAGGACTATAAAATCCGTATCTAGCAGAGTTGTGTGAGTGCTTGTGTTTGAGGCACTGGATACACGGTTAATTGTACTGCAAGTAGATCACCAAGCCCTCGGTAATGCCATACAGACACGGAAAGCAGTGTGACCCCTTCACTAAGGAGTTGTCTTTAGGATGCCGTATTGTCTGAAAACGAAATAAAACCAATGCTGAATGATCCCACTTCATCTCTCAGGAGCATCACATCATGGCCATGTGCAGGTTTCATGGTCTGCAGGTGCATCAATGTGCTGATATCTCTAAGTTCAGAGAAGTTCAGTGTCGATGCAGAATGCACCGGCATCTAGCAGTCCCAGCTTCCCTGTGAAGAGCTTTATCTCCCTGTTTCATCTTGGAATTCAGAAACACAACTGTGCAGCCTTCTGGCTGACTGCAGTCCGTGAGACAATACCACGTACAGAGCAGCACGGAGGAACAGCCCACTTCTGCGAACCTGAATACAGCATCCGGGTGATTTGTGGGGCAGTAGATATCAGACTTCAGTTAAAGCTGAAATTTGTTAGTGCATAAAGTGGCAGATTCCAACATAAAACTACAGACTTTGCTTTTATCTTTTTGAACATAATTGGACATAGATGAAACAGAAAGAAGCAATGTTCAGATAAAACTACGTATCGCATCTTCCCTGACATAGGCAGCCAGATTTATGGTGCTTACCTAAAGGTGGAGATAAAACCATTGATTTTATTGACAATATTTTGATTTTAGCCAGGTGTAGTAGAAATTAGACTCTGAGCAAGCATCCCTAAAACAGCCTGTCCATGCTACTGGAGTAGCACGCCAGCGGTATCGGGCAACCAGCTGTCGTTCTGGCAGGGGAGAATGGGAGCAGACCAAGGAGGTCCTTGTGGGCAAGCTGCAGAGAGATATTTATGGAGGGGAAGGGTGTCTTTCAGCCTCTGGGAGGAACTTGGTACCCTGAGCAACAGCTCATGAAAGCACTTGACCTGGAAAAATAAGATGGATAAAGGGAGGACTGCTCTCCAACCGGTGTCTCGCTGCGCTCCCTCCATATAGCTCTGGTGATATTTTAAAGATGAAGAGTGTGCTAGGGGGGGAGGATTCCTAGTGTCTCATTTCTGTTATCTCAGGATAGCGCCAGTGGTATTATCAAGACAAATAGTATGCCAGAACTTAAAAGTGAACATATGTTGATGGGGGTGGTGGGGAATACAGAGGTCACTGTTGTTTCTCTCTAGTCAGAGAAGACATAATGGGGCCTGGTTTAGATAAATTAAGTTTTGGAGCTAAGCTCATGTCAAGACTACACTAGTGTAATTATAAGTTGTCTTCTTTCAGGGTCCCTGAAGTTTTTAGAGTCAAATAAAAATGTTCAACAAGAGTTTTATAATGTAGTTCAACTGTTCTAATGTGAGCTGATTGCAGCTCATCCTTGCTGGCTCCCAAACCAATCTTACTTTCATTTGAACAATTTTCAGTGAACTTCCAAATACATCCATGTCATTTCAGTGCTCTGTTTCCTCTGTCTCTGGACTTCATTTATATTTTGCTATTTTGATGTCTTTTTCATCCCATATTTCCTTATTTTCTTACGCAGCTGGAAGCTGGCATACTTACTTATTTTTTTATTCCAGTTAAAGTTATTATAGTGCTTTTTCTAAATTTTATTTTAAGATATAAAATAGTTGTGGTGCTCATTTTTAATAGAACTTTAAACTGGACAGATTTTTTATTTTTTTAAACAAGTGAAACATTAAAAAAAAATCTTTCTGCCTGGTGGGACTGTTTGGAATTCTGGTTCTGAATTTAGGGGGGGAAAAAAAGGTGTGAAAGTTCCTGTGATTTACAAACTGCTTCCGTCAGAAAGTCTCTGATCTCCTTGGAAGATGTTGTTTCAATTCTGTTTTATATTTCAATCACTATGTAACTGGCAAGGAGTGAATAAACCATACCTTTTGTAATACTCAGGGAAAATATAAGTACAAATGCCCTTTATTAAAATGTGAAAAAACTGTAATAGGAAAACAGCTCCATCCTGTTATTTCACAGAAATGTAAGCATGTTAAATGCTTTGGTTTTTGTAAAAGAGGCAAATGAATTTTTCAAAATACAGTACAGAATCAGTTCTGTAATGCTAATTGTATTTAATAATAGTAATTTAAATTTGGCTGTACTGTGCCGAGCAGCAGCGAGAGAAAATTGTATGTGGGAATGTTAAAATCCAGAAGTCTAACATATGGTGTGCTTTGGCCTTCAAAGTCTGTCTTTATGTACCCATGAAATATCTCAGCTGCAGAAGTCTCTCTGACAGCTGCCCCCTCTTTTCTCCCCTGTTCGCAAGCAGTGTCCGATACTCCCAAGCATTGATTTACATGACCCCGTGTCTCTCTGCCTTTGCCAGTTTGTTCCATAGTCTAATTTCAAATACTCTGTGTGTGAAAATGTTCTAGCCGAATTACTTATGTTTGCATTCCCTAATGAGCATCAGTCCATCTGTGATTGCCTGAATTCAAATTAATAAATGGGTTATTCACAAACATCAATCCCTTGCTATCCAGCACGTCACATGCCCAGTGAGATTCTGGTACCTTTCCGTAGGGTTTGTTGGTAGACTCTAAAAGCCAAGTATGGTCAGCATTTCTCGAGAATTTTTATCTGCTTTCCACATCCTCCATCATTTTGGCCTCTGCTGCTTGCTTATCGTCTTCCCTACACCTTCCTTTTTAAGAAACAATTGATAAGAATAATTGCAAATAGGTCAGGCTTCAGTGATGCTACACCTCCACTAAGTTACATAAACTAATCCAGATTTGGGGGGATGTAAGCAAATAGGACTTTGGTTTGTTTCGCTGAATACAGCCTTCGATTGTGTTAAAATAACTCGTCTCTTTACAACCTCGCGCCATATCTTAAGATTTTGTTGCTGCTGCCAAATGCTGTGCAGATGCTTTCCGTGTCCTTATTTTCCTCCTTGACCCCCTCCCCTCGAGTCTTTTCTTGGTTTATATGTTGTGCATTGTGCTTCTGTGTAATTTCTACAATTGTCCTTGTCCTTTGCTTTTCTGGCCTTAATCCCCTCCGTAATGATCTCTACAAGTCACTTATCAGCCATAAGACTAATCTATACGAGTCACGTGGCGTTCCTGCGCTCTGCTCCCGTGCGCTTTGCCTCTCACTCCCTCCATTATTTTAATCATCTACATTGTAGGCTTTTTTCAAAAAAAAAAAAAATCCTTCCCTTTGCAAAGTCATTTTGTACAAAGTAAACAGAAGTGGCACCAAATCCGACCCCGTAGCACCCTCCTGCTTATCTCTCCTCCTCCCTGTGCCGCTTCCTTTCCCTGGCACCCTCGGCTTCCTGTGCCCCAGCGCTCTGCAAACCGCGGCAGCCGGGTCCTGCAAATCTCTCTCCCGTATAATAAAATATCAAATACTTTCCTGAAATACAGATAGAGCAAACTCTGTCCATTGTTTCTACCTTATCTACCAAATCAATAATGTAGTGAAAGAATTCAAGAACATTTTTCAGACAGGATCTTCCTTTTATAGTACACGTTGACGTACACACCTTTAAATGGTTTCATAATATTCACTGTTCTGCAAATATGCAGAAGAATTGGTATCAGGCCTTTGTATCTGTAGTTCTTCAGATCCTTCCTTGCTTTTTATGAAAATATGGGAACGATAATCTCCATACTTTTGGTTTCCTGATTTTGGTAAGCTGCTGCAGAACTGTGTCAGGCTTTCCTGTTTCCCTTTCTCTCTCTTTCTGATTTGGAGTATTACTTCAATGGAGCTGCTCTTGGGTTGGTTTGGTTGGGTTTTGTTAATATTCAGTCATTGTAAATCCTCTGTTTCCTACTACATTGGGAAAATACGTTTACCAATAAAGGTTGCTGTAGAATAAGTATTTTATTCCCAGGGGGATAAAGCTGCCTTTCCTTGTAAAATGAAGTTTTAGATGAAAGTATGGATTTAGAGGAAAATAACAGATTGTGTGGGACAGTATTTTCCCTCACCTGGACAAACAGCTTCTTAGATTCGTATTGCATATATTACAAAATACAGAGAGGAGCTGGTCAAAGGAGCCTGGCTTGAGCTCGAGTGCAAGGCAGTACAGACTCCATAGGTCTGTGCCTGAGCTTTATTAGAAGACTTATTTGCATGTAGAAGATTCACAGTTCACAGGGTACCCAACAAGTACATCTTCTCATCCTCTTACAGGCTTAGTGGAAATAATAAAAAAATATAGTGAAGGTAGAACATGACATCAGAAATGCACACGGTTCCCATTTGTTGTGTTAGATCTTAACAAGGGGTAAAGGAAGACAGTTGTTGAGGAGAGAACCTGTCTGGCAAATGCCATGCTTTTTATAAAGATTTATAGTAAAGAATCATAATAGACAGTAGTGTTCATAAAAATATTGCTGCTTGCTATTGTGCTGAAACAGGGCTTCAAATTATATTCAGTAGAAACGTACCAGAAATATTCTTACAAGGCTGCTTCTATAAGATTCATACACAGGAGACTCGGGTTCTGTTTTTATGTATTAACTAGTTTTACATTAAATATATTCATTTATTTGTATAGCTCTGAGTGTAAGAGTTGTATTGGAAGAAGTCTAAAAGCCTTCTTTTCATCACCCCATTTAGATTGACGCATTGGGGAAAAGAAGCAAAGAAGCCGAGGCAGCCTTCTTGAATGTTTATAAGAGATTAATTGATGTTCCAGGTAAGCAAATCATTTCCTTATTCTGAAAAACTGATGGCTGATGTTAGTGTGAGTGCTACTGGGCATTTTTTCTATGTTTGATAAGCTAAATATGAGCAATGGTTTTGCTCTGAAACTGCTGCGCTCCAGTATTGTTCCTAATGGAAAGAACTATAACAAAGGCACATTTCATGACTTCTCTTAAAACTGTTTGTTGTGTTTATATTTTAATGTTTGTATGAATCATTTTGTATTATTAGAATATTGTGCGATTTTCAGAAATTTATGAGAAGGTTCAGACATTTTAAAAAAGATACATCTTGAAGCTTCATCAAGAAGCAGCAATATTTGTACTTTTAAAGGACAGAGGAAAGTTTTCATACCTTCCAAAAAAAAAACCAAACCAAAACCCAAACCCTTGCTGAAAAGTAAATCACTACCAAATTTTAATTTTGTTCAATGCAATTTTGATCTTAAATTTTATTCAAAGGTGTTTGAGGTACATATGTTGTATTTTCCTTTATGTTTGGCAATCACAAGTTTCCAGTTAATTTATTTTTACATTTTGGGAGTTGATTTTTTGTTTTCCCCAATGGTAGATAAATACTGTCTGAAGAGTTTTTTCCTTTTTTGCAACTGTACCCAAAGATGAGAGGGAGTTAGGAGTCCAAGTCTCCACTTCCAAGTCTTGGCCTGACTGAGCTGTTGGCATATGACAGTGTGTGTCTATTATTTTATACTTTTATAAAATGTTGACATTATCTATCCCTCTCTATATATTGTATTTAAAATACTTACCTCAGGAAAGGTTTTGAGGTATAATTAATACTTGGGAGGGCTCTTACGGCCTCGTTGCAAAGTGCACCCTAGTCTTCATGTGCTTTAGCTTCCAGGAGCACATTTCATGCACATTTCAAATAAAAATCAATATTTTAATGTTGTTTTTTAGGTTAATCAGCTATGGTCTGTGAGTTTTTGTTTTCTTGTTTCCCATTCACAGTCTTAGTAACCTTCCATAGGTGACCAGCTTCCGTAGCGCGTCTGCCTGTGCTGTGGGAAGAGCTGGATGGCTTGGGAGAGGCTCCAGACCGCTGCTCACAGGGCACGGGCAGCTTGTGCTGGCACGAGCAGTGTGGGCATGGAACGAGCTCTCACAGCTCTGTTTTGTAAAGCCAGCCCCTCCATGAAAACATACCCAACATATCCACCGTTCAGTGCTAAGGGGAGAAGCTGTAGCCTCTCCATCTCCGTGCTAATACAGCCCAGGGTGCTTGTTTCCTGTGATTATTTGGGAGGCAAGTGGGATTGATTTCTAATGCTCTGGGTTTTTTCATGACTGAGTAGTCATGCCAAACAAGAGCCGTGTGGGATCCTTTTCGTGCCCTTGTGCAGAGGCTTTTTTGTGAAACCTGGCATCGTCGCAGGTGCTGGGATTTGAACGGCAGAGTCAGACTGAAGCCTTACAGAGACGGCTGGATGTGTATCCCACCCATGCTGTAGGATCTAAATGGCAAGGGACTTTGTCAGTACTACTTCGTAAGAGAAAAGAATTTTTTCCTTTCCTTCATTTGCAAGAGCAAAATTTACAGCCCTGCTTCCGCACCCACAGTCTCTCTCTTGTCCAGCCTTCCCCTGCGCATGCCTTATGTTATGTGTCAGGGAAATATTTCTTTGATATTCTTACTACATGTAAAAATTTCAGCCTGGCTGAATGGTGAGTGCGATGGAGTCTGTGGGATTAGAAATATCTACAGGTTTTAGTCCAGGCTCTATCTGCAGGATAGAGGCACAGGAGGAGCATACTGATGTTGCTAAAAGCAAATTCCAGGTTCTCCAGGAGAAGTCGGGCCAGTCTCCTGGAGCTGTATGCAGGCGTAACAAATACTCACTGTTTACAGCACACACTGTAAAGAAAAGGAAGACAGCCACTAGGAATGTATGGCACTGGTATTCGTCAGGATGGTAGGGCTGGGTTAGAGATGCAGTTTAGGGGCTTGCTTCATTGTGCTGGGTTTTTAAATTTTCATCATAGGTAGTCTTTTACGTTGGGTATGTATCCATGAAGGGCTTCCCTTCCCAAAAGAGCGTCATTTATCACGTGTTGGTTTTACTCTGTGTGGCTTTACGTATCTTTTGACCTGTCCATTTGGTATCTCAAATATTTAGGTATACTTTTAGCTCTGAAATCCTCCTGTTTTCGTTTCGGTGCGAGAAGGGAGCTATGATGTTTTGAGAAAGCTATGACTGGAATGCTGCAGAGTGGTTATTTAGCATTAAGCGTCACTGTTACATGACAAGGGTGCAATTTTATCAGACTTCCAATATCCTTTATAGGACCATATAATAATTGCGGCTGAAGTCTAATTCCCAGCAGCCAATTTTATGTTTCTTGAGGAAAGCATGTATTCCTCTCCTCAGTAATAATGTGCACATTTTATATAATTAAAAAGGGCTTCTATTTTAATTTTACTACAAAATGATCTGTGTTGAAACTCCAGCTACGGTGCTTTATGGATGCAGCTGAGTTTAATGATTTTCTTTCTTGACTTGACCAGAGTTTTCACTCAGGCTCACCAGTAAGGAATTTGTGGGAAGGGTGGTATTTTACTTGTAAATTTTCCTATATCCATCAGGGGTTTTCTCTTTAAAAGACAAACCAGACCTTTTCGTATCTCTCTCTAGCTTTATGATGCTGTTAAAATAGCGTTATCATCGGTTAGTGCTGCAGAATTTATCCTTCCTAAAGGAAAGTACATGTCAAGGAAAAAATTTTGGTTTATGTACATTTATGCAGCTGTAATTCTCACTCAGATCATTCTGTCTTGCTTGAGACTGAACCTTTTTAATTAATGGAATTAATTTTCTCATTTAATTGCCTTATTTTCAGTATGCAGTAGAGAGCTAGAGAAAAGTGAACGCTGCCACATGAATTGCACTAATCAACACGGTTGTCACAACTTACCTTTAAAAATAATGTGAATATATTTATTTTGAAGTAAAGGAAGGTTGGTTCAGTATTTTGAGGAAGCTTTTATCCATCCGTACAAGATTTCTTTCTCTCTAGTTTTATAAAATAAGTGTATTATGTTAGCATCTTTGGCTTTTAGTGTCTTAATCTTGCGAACACTTCAAGTGAAATTGGAGCCCTGTTGTGTTTGGAGGAGCGGGGTTGCCTTGCAGAAACAATATATTCATAATACTGTTTTTCTAAGGCTTTAAAAGAAAAATATGAAGCATTAAAAATAACAGAAACAAAATTGTTCTTTTAAAAAACAATGGTGTTCACTACTTAATTTTTTTGAACAAAACTTCACTGTAATCTTTAAGTAAAATTTAAAGTGTGGAGACCTAGAGTGAATGCCAGATGACAGTATCTGGGTGAACTGGTTAAATGGAGTTTCCCTTTGTGCTCTGTCTTTATTTCTGTGAAATTACTGCAAAATGCCACAGTTGGACTGGCTCAGTTGTCAGTGTTGCTCCTGTTGAGCACAGCTCCTGTGCAGTCACCGAAAAAACAATTCTGCCTTTAAACAGAAAATCTGCTATCGTGATGTGGCACCAATTAAACCGAATTTGGGTTCAGTGGCTGTTCTGTACAAGCCAATTGTGTGTCTTTTGCACTACTGCTAAGAGTTCTTCACCCAAGGGGAATACCTGAGAACTCATCTCCTTCCTGCTTCTCCCTGTACCCCTGGGGAAGATCTGGGTGCCCGGGCTGTGGGCGCAGCAGTGCCAGCCCCGGCCGTGCTCAGGCACCCTGCACTCACCGCTCCTCCTCCGCAGGCTCCGCGGCTTTGCTCGAACGTAGCCCTGACTCCCTCTTGCTCCTCCGTCATGCCGTTCCTCTTGAGGCACAGTATTGCGTCTCGGTTGTACCCTGTACAAATACAATAGGAAAAACTGTTGTGCTTTTCCAGCATAGACGTGTTTGAGAATCAGGGTAGGTTAACGCTAAATATTTGTGCTGTTTCCTGGGGACTGTGCAGCCTTCTGGGGCTGAGCCATAAATGGTATTAGTTTCTGCTTAATGGGAATTTTCTCATGAAGAGAATTACTCTTACGGTGTAAAAGAGGATGTGTGTGTGTATTGGAGACTCTTCACAAGTCTCTGTTGTGACCGGATTTGCCCTAAGTTTGGTGCTGTATACTGTGCGTGATGTGTTTTTTAGCTCAAAGGACCTGCTGCCTAAGGGAAGCGTATAATAACAGAGAGGGTAAAAAAAAAGATTTTTTTTGTTTTTAATGTACCCTTTAAATTAATCAGCAATTTAATTAAAAACAATAACAGTGAAAGATGGCTGAAGTGGAAATTTTATCTTTCCCTTACTCCTTGCCATCATAAATTGCAGACTCTGCCACGGGGCTGGATGTTCCTAAGGGCTTTGAAGGAGGCGCAGGGTAGTTCCGAGGGAATTCTTCTCACACCAGCATTACCTGGAGTATATTTTGTACCCTGTACAAATACAATAGGAAAAACTGTTGTGCTTTTCCAGCATAGACGTGTTTGAGGATCCGGGTAGGTTAACGCTAAATATTTGTGCTGTTTCCTGGGGACTGTGCAGCCTTCTGGGGCTGAGCCATAAATGGTATTAGTTTCTGCTTAATGGGAATTTTCTCATGAAGAGAATTACTCTTACGGTGTAAAAGAGGATGTGTGTGTGTATTGGAGACTCTTCACAAGTCTCTGTTGTGACCGGATTTGCCATAAGTTTGGTGCTATATAATGTGCGTGACGTGTTTTTTAGCTCAACGGACCTGCTGCCTAAGGGAAATGTATAATAACAGAGAGGGTAAAAAAAAGATTTTTGTTGTTTTTAATGTACCCTTTAAATTAATCAGCAATTTAATTAAAAACAATAACAGTGAAAGATGGCTGAAGTGGAAATTTTATCTTTCCCTTACTCCTTGCCATCATAAATTGCACACTCTGCCACGGGGCTGGATGTTCCTCAGGGCTTTGAAGGAGGAGTTCTCACACCAGCATTACCTGGTGTATATTTGCTTACAGATAATCACAGTTCAGCCTTGCAAATTCAAACCGCCCTGCACGAGGTTTTCTTTTTCCAAGGAATGATTTAGCTGAGGAAACAAACTTATTTTAAAATAAGTAATCAGTAAAGCACAAAATAACTGTTCGGGGCTGACTTGTAAAGGCAGCAGTGACAATTTGTTTCTCACCCATGGAGAGAGCTGCTTTCCTTCACCACGGCACCCATGCTAGCGGCAGTGTGAGATGCAGTGCTTACTGCTATCACTCCGTTGCCTTGTGATTATTTACAACTTAGCAACACTCTCCAGACTTGTATTGCTGTTTCGGCTAAGAGAAGACTTCATTTAAAATGTATTTGATCAATGTTCTGAGGTTAAAGGTGATACAAGAGAAAAACAGGTTTGATTTTTTTTTTTCCCCCCTGAAAAATTATCTGCAGCTTAAGTTGGAGGTGATAAATGGGTATGAAGTTGTTGTATTTATATACGTTATGTGATGTGTTTGGATTTTTCTGTAAAGCATAATGTTAAGCAGAAAGCATAAAGGTTAATGGCAGCCCTGGTAGCAGTAAGTCCGTACAGACTTTTACCCACCCAGACGACCCAGAAGTTGCATGAGGTGCTTAAGTTGCAGCATAGGCTCACCCAGCCTTTTGTGCTGGTAGAGAAGAGCTGGTTAAATGTAAATTTAGGGGAGATGTAAAGAGGGGGGAAGGAAAACAAGTTCACTCCAAGGGACTGTGTTAAGCATATCCCAAACTAGAATACTAAAATTATAGTTTGCAAAAGTTAATACTTGTCATTGAGCTAATCATTAATTCTTTGGTAAAACTGTCGAAAGAGCAAGATTGGGGGTTATGGTATACCCTGAGTTTGCGGTAGATAAGACTGATGAGCCCAGACCATTTTTGAGAAACGTTTGGTATCATTACAAACAGTGTGAAAAATTTCAAGCAGTTCCTCATTTGTTAATAATACGTGTCTAAATTGTTGCCCCTTTCTACATAAAATATATTTGTATAAAGCTGAAGATAGACACATAAAATGTAAAGGCTTGTATTTTTGCTGCCCCTAACCTTACAGGGAAAATGAATATTCATAACATGTGCCTTTTCTCGACCTTAGAGGGAAGATAAAGCAACATTACAGTGAGTAGTCTTAGGAATGAACTTGCTCGTGGACAGCAGGAGTAGCGCAGACACCCCCTCAAGCAGAGCAGTAGGGTATCTCCCTAAACACACTTGAAAATCTGATAAAATTAAGCTGAAAATTGAGAATAGTTAATACTTGATAGAGTGAAAAGCAATAAATCCCTGTGGCTGCAGGCAGCAGTTTAACTTGTGGCTGTATCCCATCGGAAGACACCATCCCATGATCAGCACATTTACACCAGGTGAAAAAACCAGAGTTGCATAAACATCTGAAAATGCCCCAGTTCTGGAAGAGAAGTGAGCACAGTAAAAAATCAGGGACTGTAGACATTGGTGATTCTCCCCAAACTGTTCTGCAAACCTTTGCAGAAAGAAATGCCCGAGGTGGGAGTGAGAGGGACAGTTTAAAGTCCAGGCTGCAGATGGGAGATTTTGAGCAGCGTTTTGGTAGAGTCGGCAGCTGCTACCGTTTTATTTTCCAGAATGGTCTGAATCGCCTGGGCTGCTGCTCCAGCCTTCGGGTAGCCCAGCGCTGAGGAATGTAGAAGTAGCTCATAATCACTTCAGCCTCCTTCCCTCTGGGGTTTGAATTCATAAAATACAATTTTGGATCTGTACTGGATGAATGCAGGCTGGTAGGGATACTGCTAGCATTACTGAGTTATTTTCAGACAAAGTGCAGAGCCCTGGCTAATTCTCGTCTTTAGTATTCATTCACTTTATCCTGATGTTTTGAAACTGATGTCAAAATAACTAAAAATAGCTCTGTTACCTGAATATATGGCTTGAAATTGGGCTTGTCTGATCACATACTTTTTTCTTTTGTTTTTTCTCGTTGAATTAATAATTGGATAAATTCCTTTGTAAAAGCTGGAATAAATATTCGAAGGAAGAAGTGTCCCTAAAGCACACACTTTAAAAAATTTATTATGTGGTTGTCAAGCCCTATTTTACTTCGTGGGCTGCAGGCACGGAAGGAAGAGGGGAGGTGCAGATAAGGGGAAGGATGCAGTGAACAGAAGCAGGAAGAATGTGCCGTATAAGAGAGAAGATATCCCCGCGGGCACTGGTGGTGCTCACCTGGGGGTGATAACAGCAGCACCCTTTGAAAGCTGTTGCTTCAGGGAGTGGAGTTAGAGCAGCCCTAACCCGGTGCCTGGAGCAGTGCTGCTTATTCCGAGCAAAAGAGGCAGACTGTGGATGTGATGGGGAATATTGGACTTTCCCTTTCTTGGTTGCAGGAATGTGAACTGGAATTAGAATAAACCCCGGCTTTCGGAGGGTTTAGTGCTAAGTCTACTCAGAGTCTTTTGGGAGAAAGCAGGAATGATTGGGGCTGAAGTGCTTTCAAACATAGTGGAAGGTTCTTTTTTTAATCTCAAAGTGGGAGACATTGAACTGAGTACAAGTGATTTTCTGTAACTGTCATTTGCTTTGCACTGAGCTCAGTGTGCGAGCAGTAAATTCCAATGTCTTCAGCCGTTATTAGAATATTAACGATCAAATTGGAGCATTTTCCATTGCAGCGGCTTCCCTTGTGTAACTCATTAGGTCCTTTTTCAGCTGACATATTATAGTGCAATAAAATATTGTATCACCTATTATGCATACCCAACTTTTAATATAAAAAACTTTTCTGAGGATTTATGGTGGTAACTCCTTTGAAAATACGGGGAACTGCAATTCTCATTAAGGAGTCAATCGTTTACTCTGCCTTACATGACTTTTTTGGATGCTAGGGTAGAGATACATCTCATAATCTGGGGCAGGGCTAGAGCATCTTTCCGGCAGTAGCTATTCTGGAATTGGTAGATAAATAAAGGATGTTTTTAAATAATAGCCCACAAGGTCTAAGAACCACATTCTGGCAAAGGGATCTATATGATTGCGGTCGAATTGGCTGTATACCATCTCGCATCGTTTCACTTAACCCTGCAAGCATCGGAGAGTGCTGCCACGGAGAACTTTTCTTGTGATTAATGGGGAAGAAAGGCGCCGGTTTGCTGTGACTTCCCCCCTTTCCCATACAGAAAGGTCGCATCAGGACTGGTTTGCTGCTTTGTTGCTTTCAGAGGTCGGCAGAATTTGGGATTGTGCTTTTTATGCTGGTAAGGAAAATGAGAGTCCCTCACCCTCTTGTGAGCACTTTGAATTCCCTGGTACAGCCCTTACAAAATGCTCTGACAGCAGGAGGGTGAGGAGAACACTGTAAAAAAAATGGAAGAAAAATAAAAGGAAGAAAGAGATCCCAGTGCTGTGGGATGGGGGAGTAAGAAAATATGTATAATTCTTGATTGAAGGAAGAACCTTTTCATGTTTTTTATGAAGTGAGGAGTTGGAGAGATGATGAGCTTTGTTTCAAACGGAATTACGGCTATAACTCTTCTGTCCCTGGGCTACCAGAGTCATAGGGGAAAAGGAGGAAAGCTATCATTTATTCCATGAAATCTTTGTCTCAGTCTCTCTAGGCTATTTCAATTTACCCCTGAAATTTCTGGGGAATAATTAATGAATTAATTAAGTATGCTGTGAGGTGTTTGAATATTCAAAAGCTACAATGTAATTATTATTTTTTCTAAAACACATTTTCAGGTTATTTTCAGATACGCAGCCTCCCAAGAAAGCACTTAACTGCAGCAACACTGTATAGAGCTTCTTCCTGCTCTTCCTGCCTGCAAACCAGAGCCCGGGCTCCAAAAGAAACGTTCCTTGCAGGGAACAGCGGTAGGGCTGAGCAGCGATACATTTAGAAAGTCAAAAACTCCTTTTACTTCACGATGAAAGTATCGTGACAGCAGAGCTGAGCTTCTGCCTTTTTTTAAAAAGTTAAAATCACGTTAATAAAGTTGTGTTAAGGAGGATTTTTTTCTTTTTTTCTTCCCTTATCATTTTGTGTGGGCGTTTCTTGTGAGCGAGCGCTAAGAAAGCTTTGCTTACAGTGTGGTGTAGGCAACAGAAATACAGTCTTGTTGAAAGAAGTGCATTGCCTTCGATGAATTATTTTTAGATCCGAACCTTAGGAAACACATTTCCAGTGATATAAAATATTAATTGCCCCTGTAGTTCTGGCACTGTTTCATAACTCGCTTTCTTAACATTTCCACTGTTACAGGCCTGGAATGAAGAGGGAGGAGGGCATTTAGGAAAAGTCCTTTGTTTTGGAAAAGTCTCCAGGAGCTCCATTTTAAGCTCCCAGATGCAATACCATTTTGCAAATCAGCAGCAGAGCCACCCCGCTGGCCCTAGGCAGGGACGAGCCGAGCACCCTGCGCTTTTCCAGCACCTGAGACATTTATAAGCCTCGCACCGAGCCTGGAAACGCTTTGGTTGCGATGCCTTTGGAAAGCGTCCACAGCCTCCTCCAGCCCGGGCCGGGGCTGGCTCCCGATCCTCCCCGCGGATCCAGGCCGGGCATTGCGGCTCTCCCCCGCCCCGCCGCGCCGCCCGGGCCGGTGGCACCTCCCAGGTGGGGTCTGCAGGGAGAAACTTCCTGCTGAGCGGTGCTGCTCTTTAAATAGAATATACAGATACAGGTATGCATGGAGAGAGGGTAACTGGGGCACGGCGCTCGGTAAAGGGTGCAGTTAAACAATGACATCGTTTTTCCACTTGGTTTGGCAAATTTTCCTCCTGCAGAACATCCCTCCATCAGTCTCCCTGTATTAGCGAACAGGTTCAAATGGCAATTTGGAAGGAAGCTGATCAGCTTCTCACCTCTTTACACCACCACCAACTGCGGCTGTTTTAAACATTAACTTTCCAGACCGAGCTGATTTTCCTGGAGCTGAGGTGGGCTTTTATTTCCCCCCTCTTCTTAAATAATGAGGGTGGTCCCAGCATACTCTATATCGAGACAGCTTTTCATCAGTTGCTCATCAGCATGCTAATTGCTGTATGACTAATTATGCCCTGAATTCCAGTTGATTTTCTTAATGAGACAGCTGGGTTAATTATGTAATCGTATGATTACATTAGCCTAGAGTGCCCTGGCGAAAAGTAAGGCAGGCAGGAGCGTGATGTCATTGCGGGAGCAGCGCTCACAAGGGGGTGCATTCATTTCTGCCTAATGACAGGGGAGGGCAACGGTACCCACAGTGCTCTTTGTGTAAACACTTATATTGAATTATTAAGATCTGTGCCTTTTTCCAGCTTGTAGGATGGAGGAGGAATGGGTTTTTTTGAAACAAAACTCACTTTGGAAATTCAGCTGGTCATCGATAGTCCTGTTTTGTTGAGGTTGGGGTTGGTCTCTGAGCAGCGTGGGGTTGCGGGCAGTGAGGTGCTGCCTCTAGTTAGTCATGTAATCGCTGTTTTGGTGAGATATGTCTCTGCAGTCCTTTTAAAATTGTTCGTAAAAGATGTAGTTTGCATGCATACGCAGCGGCAAAAAAAAATTGTTTCTCTTGCACTGCTGTTCGAAAGATTGGTCATGGGGGCATGTGTGTGGTGTGAGAACAGTCTGAGAGATGCTGTTGCGGCTGCGGTGCACTAGCTTGTTTGATGTGAAGAATTCACTGCTATTAATGTTACATTTATAACTTTTTTTTTTCACATCTGTGTTCATTGAGACACATCTGTCCACCTCCTTCATGAGGACAGCAGCTCGTTTGCAAGGGGACCGGGTGGTGTGTCACAGTGGCGAGCACCGGGATGTGCTCAGGGACCTGCTTCTGAAATGGGACCGACAGGGCAAATTGTTGGGAAAGAAATGCAGGAGCAGGCTTTGCAGATACTGCTTTTAAAATACAGTAGTTATTATATAACGTATGGCAGTGTGGAGGGAGCCTTATCAGGGATCGGGCTGTGTACAAGACGTGGTGCACAGGGCTTCTTTGTAGGTACAGTGTGCAACAAGTGGGTGAGGAAAGTAGAACAGAATAGGAAGCGATAGAAAAAAAAAGTACTAAATTTATTTAGTATAAACATAGACATCTCAATTTAGACTTGGACAATAATAATCTTACTAAACATGTCTTAAAGTTCTGGATGAATAGATTCCTTTTACCAATTTTCTCATTTTTTATTTATCTTGTGCCTAGCAGGGATTCTGAACTTTTGCAAGCTAGAGAAGATTCAAACTATGAGAATAATTTATAACAGGTTTTCCAAATTTAAGTGTTGAGTGAGGTGATTTTTCTCTTTTTACAGATTACTGAGAAGGCATTTCTGCCTCTCTCCATAAGCTAGTACAGCTTGATTTTTTTTTGAAATGTGTATGCCTGTTGTTTGTGTAATGAATCGAAAGTTTTGGTCCATTGCTTGTTTAAAAATTCAGTGACCTCCTGTTAAATGACATGAAACATACTTTGTAAGTCTGGTTAATATAAAAAGGTAACGCTTTTTCATGAGTGCGTATGTTGGGAAAAGGAGAGTATTTTTATTTCTTTTTTAAATCCACTCCAATCAGGTAAGAAAAAAGTCGTTCTGACCGGAAGGTTTATACTTGTTTCAGATTAATTGATGTTTATAAATACTTCAGAAATCATGGGGGTTTAGGTTTTTTGAGCTTAAAGAGCATGTTGGGACTTGCCATGAGAAATGCAGCATTTCTCTCTCTACCCAAAATGTCTTGGTCATTTTACTGTCGTGCAATGATTAGTTTTCTTTAATGCAATTTATAAAAATTAAGTCTAAGAGGTGCTTCAGCCGTGGTTTTGGTTTTTTTTTTCACATGTCCTAAAGCAGTATTTAGTGGCTGCAGGCCATTAGTCCTTCAAATAGGCTCTAGTAAAGTTTGAAGTTTAATGCACAGAGACTGTTTTTACATTTTGTTTGTTCTGCCACTGTTTTGCTACTTGAACATTAACCTTTAATAGAACTAAATTAAATATACATGTCCTGATGAATAATTATGAGATTGCAAGCATTTTCATTTTGTACATAAAGCTTCTCAGGGATTGCAAATTTGACTGAAGGTTTAGTCATTATTCACTTTATAATGCCCATGTTATTTTTGTCTTTTAATTCTTTCGTGATTTAAATATAAAAAGCTCTGTGTACTTGGAGCAAAATACCTCTGGTGGGTGTCCTGGCTTTTTACCATGGGTGTGTTAAAAGAGGGGGAAAAGCGCACCCCTGATTTTATAAAGTTCCATTTCTTCCATTGTGGCATTTTAACACTATTTTATAGAAACATCGTAGCTGAAGCTTAAGGTCCCTGCCTGATATGTCTTGTGGTTCCTGTAACAGTTTAAGACGCGGATAGATTGAGACAATCCAGCCTTTCTTTATGTTCAGCAGATGAATGTCCTGGGCCAGCTCTTTGGGAGAAATGCTGAGCTGCAGAAGTGTGACAAAACGGTCATTCCAGATAAAGGTCGGCAGACCTACATGGGAGCAGGGTGATGTTGTGACAGCCCGTAACTTAATTGGACTATATATAAATATTGCAGGCCCTTTAGCTCGTGCTACTGCTGTGACTTAAACTTTATATTTAATTCCTTACCTGTACCCCCTGTCTCTGCCGCAATAACATTTTAAGTTTGATTTATTATAAATATTTTAATACAGATAATAATAACGAAAAGTATTTGGCCTAAAAAGCATAAATGAAAAAGCTATGTAGTCATAAACTATGTATGTACAGAGAACAGATGACAAGCAACCTAGATTTTGTATTATGAACAGGGTAATGCCATAAGCTGTTGAAGAACCGAAGTAACAAAATGCAGCAGGCTGCTACTTATAATGTCTCTGAGCTCAACATAACCCAGTACTATTCTTTTATAAACTATGAAACAAGGCTGGCATATTGAAAAAACACACAGGCTCATGCTTAATGTGTTAACAGAGGTACAATAGACTTATTATGTGTTTCCAGAGACTGAGGGTGGTCTGAAAAATTAATGACTGTGGTGGTTGAAAATTAAGTGAACTCCCTAATATATACTGTTGTTGATCCACTGAGTTTGGTGTTTAGCATTCCTCAACAGGAGACTAAATCTTTGCAGCCATTTCACAAGAGATGCTGGCGCCCATAACAGAAATATATTCAATAATCTTTTGTAAGTCCATCGGGCTCCAGCGTTTTCCTATTCTGAGTGGGGAGAAGTCCCAGAATAAATCACACGTGCACACGTCAGGTGTGTGCTGAGGGCTGCCTTTAGCAGAGGGGACGAACGTCAGGGGATTAATACTGAGAGGACATTCAAAATAATTTCTAATTTCTATTTGATTAGTAGTATGTGAAAAAGAGGGAGCAAGAGTCACAAAACCCAAGGTTCATGGAGCTAATTACATCCACAGAACATTTCTGGTTGTTATTGATCTGTCAATTAAAAAAAGTATCGCTCAGATCTCCGCGATCAAATCGCCTTTTTGAGCCCAGCTGTGCAGGAGGGCACAGTTTCCTTCAGAAATCCACTCCTGCAGAAGCAGAGGTGTGTGAGGGACACTAGCTGTCAGTGAGCCGTGCAGTTTGATTGCTTTTTACCCAAAAATTCTCATTTTACAAACAAAAATTTGAAACTCGAGACTCCCACATGCCTTTGTATCATGACTGCCTGCAGCCAGGGACACTGCCCTGCGGATTAACGCCAGGATGAAGAAGGCATGCCTCCGTTTAAAAGGGTGACATGGATGCAGTGAACTATCTCTGGTTTTTGAGGCTTGCAGGATATGAGGTGAGGAACATCTGGGAATAGTAACTCAGTGCAGGGCCTCACTGGCACTTAAAATGGATATTAACTGAGAAAAAAGGACACTTGTGTTCTGAACTGCTTGCGTTGCGGAAGTGTTGCCGTTATCTTGCATTTTATTTTACTGTTTCTATTTCAGATCCAGTTCCAGCCTTGGATTTAGGACAGCAGCTTCAGCTCAAGGTTCAACGGATGCACGATATTGAAACAGAGAACCAGAAACTTAGGGAAACTCTAGAGGAATACAATAAAGAATTTGCCGAGGTGAAAAATCAGGGTAGGTTGCAAATGTATTCTTTTATCAGCTTTTAATGCATACTGAAATGTGAAGGCAGGGATTAAATCCAGTTTTTATTTTTTACAGGTAGGGTTGGCGATAGCACTGAAATTGAGTGAAGTATCATAGTCCAGTGTAGCCATTTCTGTATTTATCCGTATAGATATGACTTTGGGTGGGCTCTTTGGATTTCTTTAAAAGTTTTGTCTGCTGTGGCACCACCTTGGAGGATGGAGCTGTTCTTCTGCATATTTGGTTGTAGCTTTCAGCACTACCTGACAGTTACACCCTTGACTAGTTACATGAACACCCACTTGCCTGTACATGGGACTTTTTATTTCCATGTTTAATACGCAGTTCTGGGTGGAAGAAAGGTAAATTGTCCAGGCATTTGGGAAAATTGAGATTTTTTTTTTTTTTTTTAAACTGTTGCACCTAAGTGGGTAACATTTGAAAGCTGCATTAGCAACTAAGTTGCTTCTGTTACATCTCATTTTCAGCTGGAGCAATTATGCAGTTAGATATTTTGTTTTAGCATAGAGGGTGTGACCGCGGAGAGGACAGGTACCAGCCTGCAGGGGTTCAGACTGGACTGCAGAAGATGTCATGCAGGAGCTGTAATGCTCCAAGCCCAACAGTATTTTTGCTGGAAATATACAATAATTGCAGTTCACCGTACAGCGTTTTCCTGAGGCTGCACATTCAGCATGACACAGGGGTTCATCCCAGAAAGCGGAGAAGATCTTGACTCCCAGAGTTTTTTGCTGCAGCCACTCATAAACTGGCATTTTTTGGTTTTCCCGGTGTGCACTAACTTCCTTTCTGTTTTGCTGCTGTAGTCTTTGCGTTGTTTTTCACTCCAGTGCAGTAGTTTTACACTCTGTTTCAAACAGGGATTAATAAGATACCCAGGGAAAAGCCTGTTGCTAGCTAAGGGTGCTTTGATCAGTTAATTTCTTTGTTTGGAGGGCTGTGTGTGACTGTACGGTGTCTGTAAGAACTTCTTCCAAAACTGGTGTAAATGGCAGTGGCCAACAAGCCTTAGCTGACCTGAACAGTAAAGAAAGCACTTAGTTCTTCAATGGTGTGGAGGATTAAACTGTGCTTGTCCATCACATCTATTGTTAGGTGCCTCAAGGTAAAAAAAGTTCTTGTTACAAAGGTTATAATTTTTTCCTGTATTTGTGCACTTCTTGCATTAATTTTTGTAGTTTTGTTTCTTTTTAAAATGAACATTCGAACTTTGTCAAGGTGCAACTATGTGTATTTCCATGAGATGATTTTGCTCTCTGCTTCTGCATATACCCAGATGCTTTTGCAGTTTTATGTCTGAAAATACCTGGAGCAAAGGTGTCTCTAGTACAAAGACTACATCCTTTGTACATATGAATGAGCATCCTTTTTTCTGTGGGAAGAAGCATCCTTTGCTTATTCAAGAAAATATCAGAATTTGTATTGCTTCCCAGATCTCAGAGAAGAATTTCCCTTTGCTTAAAAAAAAAAAAAAAAGAAAGAAGAAAAAGAAAAAAAAAGTGACATGTCCTTTTCACAGCCTGTTACTCAGTAATGAGCCTCATCTGATTTTTGCATGGCTAGCAAAATCCCACTCCTTCATTCAGAAGTAGCAGGTTTGCTGGCAAGCGTTATTAACACTCTTCCCCTCCTTTTTTGTGGTCACGGTTGGCCCAAGCAGCCTTTGGTGTCATTCCCAGACAGCAGACCTTGTCACCACCTATCTCCTGTCTGGCTTTACAGTTCTCTAGTCAAGTCTAAATCTTTGAAAGGATAATACACGGTCTTGTCTGATAGTATTGAGATGTTTTTCCCCAAGTCCATAGGCTTCGCTTTTCATAGTAGAGCTTTTATTTCTGCGATGTTTCTGCAGAATAAGAAACATTTTATGTCCAAAGGTATTTTTCCTAAAGCGTTTGTCAGTGGCATCTGTTAAGAAGCTGATGCCTTTAAACCACCGCATCTCTGTGTGAGTACATCGAAATGTATTGCTAGCTGCGAGTCTTCTGGCAGTCTAACGCTTTTTCCAAATTCCATTATTGTTACAAAGCATACTCTGGTGAATGTCCTGCTTTTCCTCTCATGAGCCCTATAAGGATTCCCTCCTTTCCTGTGGGTGGGATCAAAGGGCTTTCGTGCGGGAACGGATCAGGGCACGTAGCACGATGCTGTCCGTCGGAGGCTGTGCCGTAACTCCGCAGGTTTATGCATCTTGGCTCATCCATTACCGGGCACAGTAAGTGCAAGACAGCTGCTTTAGCTGAGAGAAGGGTTCCTGCAAATTCCCTGGAAGGCTACAAGTGCACTCAAAAAGTTATAAGAATTAATGCTTGTGCGTAAAACCCAATGTTGATGACAAGGCAGTTAGAGCAACTAGAAGATGGAGGGCTCCAGAGTGTCTGTTGAATCTGATCTGCTGTTAATACAGCAGTTAAATCTTAACTGCCGTATTTTTCATCAGTTGTGAAGCAGAATGTAGCTGTATCCCAGATATGGGTTCAATTAGTGTTAGATTGCATCTGTGCATGAACCATAGTAAAACTGCCTCTTTTACGTGAGCGGTTATGTGAATTAACTGTTCTGTGTGTAAGTTCATACTTAAACCTACACTGGGACTTTATTAATCTCTACTCAACAGCAAGCTAGTTTGAGACTAGTCAATAAGGTGATATTATATTTTACAATTGATTTTTTTTATTTTTTTTTTTAAGTCATGTTAAGGAACCTTCTTCCCTCTTCTTTCCAGCAAACTCCATTGATCCTTCTCAACCTAAACACTTAAAGTTCAATTTAACATTTAGGGAGTAAAAGGTCTCCAAAGGGACTCATATCCATTGATTTTGTGTCAGAGTTGAAGAGCTAAAGTTTAAAACACACTGAGCCTGCAGGGTAAAGAAAGCCTTGTGTTGTGGAACCACGTGGAGCTGTGTAAACTCATTCTTCCCCTATTGTTTTTCTGTAGAGGTTACAATAAAAGCACTTAAAGAGAAAATCCGAGAATATGAACAGACCCTGAAGAACCAAGCGGAGAATATAGCCCTTGAAAAAGAACAAAAGTTACAAAATGATTTTGCGGAGAAGGAGAGGTGAGTGTGCGTGTGTGCGTCTGTAGGTATTCTACAGGAGGAGAAATGTATTTTTCTGTTTAATCTTCCCGGCCAGGACTCTCTCTCCAGTGTTCTGAGACAGCTCATATATTGAGCGATTCTGGTGATTTATGTGTTTGACACAGAATCATTTGATACTCAACTTTGCACAGAAAAACAATCGTGGAAGTGTGGAAGTAAAACAAGGACAGATTGTTTCTTTGAGGTAGAGTTGGGTGGGGGAGTGTCATGTTCAGAAGGGTGCAAACCTGCTTTTATTCTTCACTGGCGGTATTGTCCTTTGTGACACTAATCTTTCTCCATTAGCCGACAGTGTAATTCAGTCTGCCGTGTCCGCTTTGCGTGTCTCAGCGCCGTTGTACGATCTGTACAACTCTGAGCTGTGTAAGATGGAACACTGTACCCCAGAGCCTGGGTAAAAGATGCATCACCCCTGCTCCGGGGGTAATATCTAAGGGGGACTGTGTTCCTGAATTACCCTGAAAAGGTTGGCATATCGTCAAAATTAAGACGTATCTTAATTACTTCTTATTAAGTGCTGGAAGCATCTTGGATGCATTGCTAATCTTTTGCAAATGAGCAGGGAGTGTTTGAATTCTGTAGGTTAGTGGGCAGGACAAGAACAAGGGTCTTAAAAAGGAATTCTTTCAGGCTGCGTTCCCTACTTTAGAATTTATTTCTCCCGTGGAGCAATAACACAGAAGCTATAACATGTTCAGCTTAGTGTGGAAGCCCATCCGTCTACGTGAGCTTTTTAGTTGGTGGGTTGGTTGTTTAAATTCAGGTCTGAGTGGGAAGGATCTGCCAGTGAATGCAAAGATTTTTCTAATCCATCAATATCTCTGGTTACTTTTTGATAAGTAGTGTGTAAGCAGTGGCTTTAACAAATGCAATTTAGATATGCTTTAAAAAATGGCAAGTTATGTAATGTGAATGACAAAAAAGTATGTATGAGAGAGGTTTTGAGTTCTCAAAGTATATAATTTGGTATGAAGGGAACTGATGCATGTTTCTCGCTATAAATAGTTACTAACCTGGTCAGCAGTGCTGGAGAATAAATTTATGCGTCCTATGGAGTGCAAGTAGGATGCTGGTAGTTTCATAAGAGATTTCACAATTCTGAAATCTGCAGAATATCTTAAAAGCAATGTTGTAAAAAGTAGCAACTCCTGGGAAATGTTGGAGCAACTCCCTTTCAAAGATGAGTTTTATAACTCCTGTAGCCTTTAGCAAGGAGTGTAGTGACTGTATGGCCAGATGATGTTAAAACTTGTATAACTGACACAAACAAGAAAATATTGCCTGCGGATATAAGAAATGTGAGCATGTTAGAGGTTTGCTCATGTTATATAGAAAATATCAATGTGAGATTTGTTTTGAAATATGCGTGTTTTTTTAAAGAGAAGCTAATAATATTACTGCACTTGGCATCCACTACAGCTACGATGAAACAGCTGCTGCATCTATTCAGTGTATCAGTTATGGCAACAAATTTCTTCATTATGACAGTAAAATGGAAATGTATCATTCTTCTTGTACTAACTTTGTACAACAGAGGGTGCTTGGTGACAATTTTCTTAATGTGTGTGACATTTCCAAAACAAATTATGCTCAAGAAAGCCTTGCACTAAAGTTGTCATTTATATAGCAGTCAACTCTTGTATAATGTTCACAGCTTATGTTATGAGGTGGCTACACTGTTAAAATTTTAATAAGTGGGACTGCAAAGTATGAACAGTATTGCAATGTGACATGATTTATGGGTCCCATTGAAGCACCTTGTCGTCTGGGTGGTGTTGTCAGTTGTCTGATTACAGTTTGAGACGTTTAATCACTCTATCTTCCAAATCTGCAAAATACAAATAAGTTGTTTAACATGATTACGAGCTCTGTTCTCACCTCTCCTCTTCCCTGTGTAGAAAATTGCAGGAGACACAGATGTCGACAGCCTCGAAGCTGGAAGAAGCCGAACACAAAGTTCAAGCTTTGCAAACAGGTTTGGCATCGCTATTCTGACCTATTGCAATGCTGGGGCTGGAGGTGAGAGGACAGGGATCACGGAATGTGTCAGGACTGTGCGGGAACCAGCTCTTGCAAGCGCAGAGGGATCCAACAGCTTGAACGTGCTTTGTGAATCGGAGCTTCTTCTGGGCTTCATCCCTGAAGGGAACACTTGTGTGGCAGCCAGGCTGTTGGTAAAATCCAGTGGACGGGGCCAAGCACAAAGCACGTACAGCATCAGAGCATCGCTGCAATTAGAGCAGGACACGGAACTTTTCGTCCGTGTTGTGCTTTGCTCTGGTTTCACACATTTCTGAACTGTGATAAATACATAGAGTGGTCTGGGCTCAGTTTGAACCCAGGGTGTCTTGCCTGTTGCTCTGACTTACTTGCCATTAATTTTCCTCTTCATCTCTGTACACTTTAAGATTCCAAGTCTGGACACATTTATTTTTGTTTACTATGAGAACACAAGAAATGTTATTCCCTGAATTACTGCAATAAATATTTCAAGCAAATAAGCAGTTTAGGCAGCTTAATAAGAAATGAATAATGTCTAGCTTTGTTAAGCAGAAATTGGGAATTTTTTACAATGTAAAAGAAATTCCATAAGAAATTGTGAAAAATCAAAAGTTACGTTTTTTTAAGTCATAATGGTTTGCCTAGGTAGAAAGATAAAGCAAGTAATTTTTCATCAGGAGGTGTAGAGCTTTATTTATGGCTGATTAAAAAAAATGGAGTAGTCTTTTTGCTTTTCACTGCTGTTACAGTGCTGTAATGTTTCATGTTTATGCCTTTTAGCCTTGGAAAAAACCAGAACAGAACTATTTGATCTGAAAACAAAATACGATGAAGAAACTACTGCAAAGTAAGATTTCACTGTTTTCTTTCTATGTCTTCCTTCAGGGTATTACTGCTTTTTTGTTTTGCATCTGTCTGTTGGAGGCAGACAAGATGGAAGAGGTTCAGAAGTCCAGATTTGTTGAAAAATATGGTCATAATTTGGCCCCCTATAGAGAAATTATTAGTTTTCATATTTTCTCCCACCCAACAAGACATTTTTCCTGGCAGACATGCTGCTGCATTCCTGGTTTCATTCTCAGGTGCTGCATCTCCTGTGTATCTCTTACACTATGTATCCCTTACGTGTTTTTTTTAGAAATAGGGCAATTTTAGAAACGAGATATTTACTATGATCTTTCAATCTTGGTGAAAACAAAATTTGGTTTAGTAAAGGTTTTCTGTTGCACCATTCGGCACCTTCGTTCTTTCTGCTTGCGGGGTAGCAATCATCACTCTGTCAAATTCCCCCCAAATTACAGTGAGTAGATTTTTTTCTTCTTTTCAAGTAAAACTTGAAGGTGGTCTCAAAAATATATGTCCTTTCTTCTTGATGGCTACTGTTTTCAATTATCCCCTGGTTTTATTAACGATCAGTGCAGGAAACAACAAAACAGAGACAGACTTCTGCTGTTTTTCTTTGAACCTTTCATATTTAAGGAAAGTAAGTAATGAGAAGGAATTCTCCCCATCAGCAGTATTCAGCCCAGAGAGTCGTTTCTGTGTCTGGAAATGGGATGGGAAAGCAGAAGCCACTTCAGATGAGTGTCCCAGCCTGCTGGCAGGGCAAGGGCTGGAAGATGCACATCACATCCCTGTGCCCACTACTCACAGAGCCCGAGCTTCACCTCATCGTCAAAGTAGGCAGATGATGGGGTGAGTGGAGAGGAAAACCCTTGCTCCTGCCCTTACTCTGGTCCAGGAGAGGTGGTAAGGGAAGGCTGTTGGCAGTCTCCATGTTGGGGCAAGAAAAACTAACCTGGGCTTGACGATGGCAGGAGTGACAGGGTCTTGGTTTTTTGTGTGTGGGTGAGTGTTTCCTGGTACAGCTCGTGGCAGTCTAGATGATACGGGTTTTTTCAAAACCAGTCAAATACACATTTTAATCTCTTAGCGTGTGGGTCTGCAAGCGCTGAGGATCCGATTTCCCACTGAGTACGTGAGGAGTTTGGAGCTTACAAAATGCAGTCCATAGTAGTTCAGAATCAGTGCTTTGCATTGAAACACCTTTTACATCATTCAAGATAATCTTTTTGGTAAATTTTGGTTTTTCTCTGTAAGTCCAGTGTCCTTTNCTCTTATTTTGTCTTGCAGTCGCTTCTGCAGGAACAGTCAGAGATCAGCGCTCAGTGGTTGTGGGCGCTGCACCTCATAACCCCTCACCTTTTTTAATGTTTTTATTTGCAGAGTGTTTGCTTGATTTTTTTTTAATACTATTTCCCCAATTACTGCAATTTCTCTTGTAGTGGGCAAAAGATGTACTCTAAACTGTTTCTTTGCGTTTCTAATGTGTTTCATTCTTTTAGAGAGATTCATGCGGAAATGTTTTCATATGATTCTTACCTAATATATATAGAATTACATAAAATTAGTAGCAGTAACAAGACATTTATTATGTTCTCTAGCAGAATGATTATGAAGGCTGGGTCTGGAATAGAGCTGAATCCTGAAGCAGACATGAAGCATGTACTTTATCTCCCCAGCTAATGTACTGTGAAAACAAACTTGTAGGACCTAATAACAGCAGAAATATTTTATCATTGTTTTGGATATTTATGGCAGGAATAGTTCTTGCATAACAACAGTCATCTGTGGCGTTCGTAGCCCAAATTTTGCAATATGGAAGTCTAGAAAAACATGAAAAGGGAACTGAATGTAGACAGCGAAATTGAGTCATCTATTTTAATTGTAAAAGCTGGGAGAAATGTTGAAGAAACACCAATAAAAATGGTGAAAGACAGTTTGATTCTTTTCTAAAAAGAAACTCTCTTTTGATCTAAGTCTGAAAAGCTACTTGTATTGCCAATTTTAATTTTATGTTTTAAAAACATGTGATTTTTATCTTAGGCCAGAATTGTTAGTTTTACAGACACTTATTTGATGCAGATGAATTGGAATGCCTTCAGGAAAAAAAAAGATAATTGACAATTTTTTAAAGCTAACAGTACTTTTAAGATTTTCAGTTTTGGAATAAAGCTGTCTTTCAACTGTTCGTAACTTTGAAAATCTTTCAAACAAAAAAAAAGCAGCAAAAGAAATACACATAAGAAGTCTTCAGTATCAGCATTGAGGAGTCTGGATTCTGTCCTAGCGACTGGTGGTTGTGATCTTAAAGTTGGAAGTCAGTGTGTCAGGTTGTTTGTTTATCTTTCCAAAACATCCCTGTTCAAAGTACTATGTGCAAAGTGAGGGACGGAGGTACCGTCCGAACTGAATGCTAGCAAGGCATCTTCAAATGAGGTCAGTTGCTGAAATTAAAATCTTCTGAAATTAAAATCTTCAGTCAAATCAGCTTCTGTCCTCCCAGTCTATAAAAATCCCCCGTTCCCTTTGCCGGCGAGTGGGTAACGTGTGTACGGCGGGAGCAGAGATGCTGCCCCAGCCCCTGGCCCCTGCATCGCGCAGATACCCCGCGTGCAGGGCGCTGAAGGTGTTAATGACAAAAAGAAGTTTATTATGTGCAGCCATTGCAGTCTGTCAGCTGGAATATCAGAAGCTGAATTTGACAAGATGGCAGCAGCAAAGTTTTCCATGTGTAGGCTTGAAGTAAAATGTAATTAGCCTTTATGTGCAGAACAAGGATCCATTGATGAATACAGCTGGTCTTTGTTTTCTTCTGTCATTGAGTGTGGGAGGTAAAAGTGTTCTTCTTCATGTTTATTAATACAAGATTCCTTAGACAAATGGCAAGCACAGTTTAATATTTGTTGGAACACAGAGGGGCTTGCCAAAACAGTTGTTGTGTAAGAGGATTTCAAGGTTTTCAGATTATAATCATCTCTGGGTTAAATAAATGAATGATTACTCTGCCTTTTTCAATTAAAGAGGCACATCCTCTCTCGAGGCCTGATACTCATTTTGTTTGCTGTCCCACACGTTTCTATCAGCAAACCTGGATTTAACCAGCACTAATGAGTTTGATCTGGAGATTCTATCAGAGCTGGAACTGAAAAGCAAACTCAGACTTGAGTTTCAGGAAAATTAAAGAATGTTTGGGGTTTTTTTTCCTAGTATAACAGACACATTTTTCTTCCTCCTCTGTAGAAAAAGAAACACTCGTGTGCATTTCCTTCGTTTTCTGGGGACAGACTGTTCTCCTTCCTAGCATTGCTTTTTCACTTCTGGTTTGCTGCAGAGTCCAAGCAAGTGTTTGGGATTCCCAGCTGAGCTGTTAATGCTCCCAGCCAGAATGGTTGAATTCCAGTTTTAGATCAATTCCAGAGCCATCTCTTTGCTCCGACCCCTCCTCTCTCCCAGCCTAAATGAATTCTAATTGGAAAAGGAGCTTGGGTTGTAGCACATACAGTAGGCTTGTTACATTACTGTTAACATGTGGGTTGGGGCTCCCTGCCTTTGATGAAAGAAAATATCGGATTTCACTGAAATGCTACGTTTTCACCAGTAAATGTTAAGTAGTCTTGTGAGGATTTTAGGTACTGCCCCCCCTCCTGCAATAAAAAGCTTTCATAAACAACTTTCAGCAGAAGATGTTTAGGTTAAGGTTGTCAGTCAAAGCAGCTCTGCTACCTAGTTTTGTTACCAAGAAGATTTTCGGAAAGATGCAGACTTTTTATTTTTCTAAAAGTGGCGTATGCATAGAAAATGCCGTGGAGGAGGAGGTTTTCATATTTACCGAAGGAGTCATCCTAAAACAACTACTTTCAATAACTCATAGAAAAATATTTTGCCTTCCAGTGTATGAAGCAGAGAATTGTTGCCCTTTTATAGATGAGACTGATAGTTATCTTTTTTGGCAGCGCAGCGAAGGATGACACAGGAGGGCACGTTGGTGTAGCGTCATTAACGCTGCACGCTGGTGCAATATTGCAAATTACCCCACCGTATAGATCCAGCTGACTCATTGTAATCCTGGACTGCTTTTTAATGAAAACTAAATCTGGAAATGAGCAGAGCGTGGTTGATGAAAGTGTGGTCTGTGAGCCGGCAGTCCCTGCTTTGTGATAAAGGAGAGGGTGTTCTGCTGTTTTCTGGCCCTGACTCGCAGGATTTCAGTGTCGGTGTTTAATACTCCTTTTCTTGCAGCGGTCATAGACCTCGGCCAGCGAGGCTGGGGATGCCGGGGTGGGCACTGCGCACGTATCTCTTCCAACGGCCGTCTCTGCCCTAAAGAGCTTGCAGCGTGATATCATGACAACGTAAAAGCGGTTAATGAAACAAATAGGTAGAAGCTCAGGAGTGGGAGGACAAAGTAATGCCTATTTTCATCCCTATATCCTGCTGGGAAATAAATCCTCAAGTAATCTGCGCAAAGTCAGAGGTGGGTGACAGATGGGGAGTGCTGGGGCCGAGCAGGCGATGGTGTCAGCCAGGCAGGAGGCTGCCGGGAGGGACAGCGGGGGGGAAGCAGCTCCTCCTGTTACCTGCGCGCAGGCGCAAGGCACCCGAGTCTCCTCCGATTGTCGGGAAAGGAAGAGGTTTTGTGGACCCTACATCAAAAATACAGTAACAGAAGGGGCTGCCTGTGTTTTTTGGCCGTTTGGGGTGAAGGGTGCTCCTCTTCTTACTCACTGTTGTACGGACTTGTTCTTTACTCATCAGTGAAGAATAAAGTTCTAAAGGTGTGGCTTGCTGCGTGGAAGGAGTGTAGGAGGGTAGGGTTGGGCTTGAAGACAGAGGACCAGTAGTTTTAGAGAATTAATGAAGAATTATTTCTGCCTAAAGTTATGTGATGGATTTAGAGTTCAAATATCCATGTAAAATCTTCTGTTGCATTGGGGCAGATCTCAGTTTACTTGGACTTCGAGGGAATAATTCCCAATATATAGTGAGAATTGAATTTGGCCGATGAATTACTTTAATTTTTTTTAACAAATCTTTCTTAAGTGCTGGCTGGTACCGATATATCACTTCTCAAATGTTTGTAGACTTCCATTTTGATGGTGCTCAGGGTCAAACTGAATAAAAAATAAAGTCGTGCTCCCTCCAGCATCACATAATTACGGTGATAGATGGTCTCAAATGCTGCTTCCCCCATTGAGCGTGAAATACTGTAGTTAGGGTGGTTGTGTTGTACATGACATGAAATTTCTCTTTGCTGTGCCTTTAAGGTCTTAAAGTTTCCTATTTCCTGTTCTTTTGATGAGTCATTAACTTCTGATGCTTGTCGCTGGAATTATTGCTGTATTTAAAGTGATTTCCCTAAAAACAGGAGATGGAGAACTTCATAGGCCACGTCTCTTGCAGCTTTTTCTCTTCTTGAATTTCCTAGTCCTGCTGACATCAGTGAAACCCCAGGAGTGTGATGGTAATGGGGGGACGAGAAACCAGGGAAGGTGTTATAGAGAACTAATTTTTTTTTAAGGAAAAAAATGGAAGAAAAATAGAATGTCTTAAATCTTACAGAAAGCCCTGTTTGAATTTTACAATTTGAAATATTTGTTGAAAGTTTTGACTGTGCCTTATGCGAAACTCAACAGGCTGAAAGTCACTGTGTAACATTAATATTTTGCTAAAATCCTAGAAATGAAGATGAATGAAAATACTTTAAAGATCTGCCTCTTATTTTGATCCAAAGCTCTTGTGTGAAATAGGGCTTGAAAGCCCATGTGCAAAGCAGCCTTTTGTGTCAAATTTCTGGTTCAGCCTACAGTCAAAGCAGAAAAGTTGCAAGATAGTGTGCTGGGGGGGGGTGAACTACAGTGTTACCGTAAAAGACTTGCCTTTGAGAAATGCTGAGTGCTTACTTTGAAATGTTGCCTTTACTTTGGGGTAGGGAAACTGAGGCATGAGTAAGTATAGTCAAGTCCGGTCTTGGCTGGAGACTAGAAATATGCAGACATGAGAATCATAAACCACAAACTGGCAAAAAGTTGTGTTTTTTTTTTTAATTTCAAAGGGTGCATTTCTGAGAACTCCATATAAATGGAGCATTTAGAGTTTGTAGAATTTAGTGCATAGCTGGGCTGTATTGTCTCTTTTGTTTGACTTGTAATGCTTGCAATTAGTTAATGGAACTTTTTGACAGCAAGGTAGTGCCCTAGGTCCTTTGAAGGATTTTTTTTGCTTGTTTTTTAACCTCGAGTGAGACTGCTCAGTTCCTTTTTCTAGTGTAGTCTAGAAGCTGGTGTTATTTAACAGCCCAATGTAGGAAAAAAAAATAGCTTTAGGGTGTTCCAGCATATTCTAGTCATCACCCTGTTATCTGTGACCTTGGGTTGACATGAAATCCTTAGATGGAAATCTTTAAATAAATGCAAAGTACTGCATCAAAGGGTCTTACGCTCCTGTGCCGGCCACGCCTGGGCATCCTGACCGTGGCTGCTGCTGTGTGTCCTTCCTGGGGATGAAACTGCGTGGAAGAGGCTGCAGCATCGTCACTGCACAGGTCTGTGTGAAATCACAAGGGGCAGCCGTGTCCCTGTCCTCTCTGTTCTCAGTTGCTGTTGCTGGAGCCAAACCTCTTCAGGCTGTTGCAGGCTGCCTTAGTCTGCTGAGCAGAGGGACCACGAGCTTGTTCCCGCAGTCCCAGTCCTGGCTTTCCCTCCGAGTCCAACAAAAGGGCAATCACATTTTTTGAGCCATCTTGTGCTGTTAGCTCATTTTATCTCTAACAGCTGAGCTCTGTAAGGTGCCTGGGAGGGCTTTGTGAGGAAGAGGAGGAGCAAGTTACAGGGAAGAGGCACCCTTCTTGCAACAGCCCATCTGCCCCCAAGCATGGACAAGGTCCTTGGGCCTCTGTGTCCCAGTCAGCTGAGCTTGGTTTTCATGCAGCCCTTTCATGTGTGCCTACAGATTATAATAGTCTCATTTTTGTGAATGCAAAGGCGCAAAGGAACGGAGTTATTTTGGTACAATACCACTTCCTTGTGAGCTCTTGTCTGTGAAAGCAAGGAGGGCACGTGGTTCTGCCCTGGCTCCTTCAGCACAGCTACTGCTGGGCTGGGATCATAAGGAAGGCAATCGGGATAAATCCCTGAATCATCAGAAACAAATGGTTCATCTGTTTCCAATCGGGACCTGCCCTGTGTAGTATGCGGGGTTACCTATTTCCGATCACAAAGCCGAGCTCTCCATCAGGCTCTAAGTCAAACAGGCAGTTCCTGCAGCAGTCCTCTCTACCTAGCGACACGCTTAACGTGTAGGCATTCTTCACTGGTTTTTAACTTGACTCTCCTTGTCCTCTGTAGATGGATTCCAGCTGTTTTTCCCACTCCCACGCGATGACAGCGCAGGCAAAAAAATGAGTCACATAGTGTGTGTTGAGCTCCCTCATTTATTAGAAAGAGATGGCTATCCTGAACGAGAATGGAGGTTCAGGAGACTTTGTAAGATCCCAAACACCAAAACTCTGTCTCCTGGAAAACAGTCTCTTCTGCCTTTATCTTCTTTCCCTTTGGAAAGCCACACATTTGCCATGAGAGCTGGTAGACCTGCTCTCCTGTGTACCCCGCTGTTTCACGCAGTCAGCTTCCACGTTCATTCAGTGCTGTAATTTCTTTTTTGTTTGCCTCTTCCAAGAGCAGGAAGATGTGTGCCGTTACTGTCAGTGGCTGTATCTGGCACAACCTTCGTGGGAGTGTCCCTGTGCTGTTTCCTCATTAGACAGGTTTGTCAGCATCTCGTTGAATGCATCCTAAATGTGTCTGATCCCATGCCTGCCTTACAATGTTACTGTGATGCCACAGCTGTAAGCCACCTTACTACAGAAACAGGGACATTATCCTCTCCACAGTTGCTTTAAAAATAAAAACTATTTTTGTTTTGTGTTGCCTATTTTAGTACTGTTGATATTGGGGACTTTGGGGTGTTGATGTTACTCAGGGTAAAGGCTGCAGAATGAAATCCTATGGCTGCANTGTTACTGTGATGCCACAGCTGTAAGCCACCTTACTACAGAAACAGGGACATTATCCTCTCCACAGTTGCTTTAAAAATAAAAACTATTTCTGTTTTGTGTTGCCTATGTTAGTACTGTTGATGTTGGGGACTTTGGGATGTTCATGTTACTCGGGTAAAGGCTGCAGAACGAAATCCTACGGCTGCGTTGGCATACAGCTCATCCTGCTGCCTTTGCAGGGGCTTTAAAACTGGCAATTATTTCACCTGCCCACTCCCATGTAATTCTTTGACTTCAGTTTTAACCCTGATGATCAGTGCCTGTGGCAGAAGCAGAGCTGGAAGGGGAGCGTCTGCGTTAGGTGCAGGAGTCACCCTCAGCACTTGCACCTCTGCATCTGCCCCGTGCCCTGGCTACAAGAGAAAAGGAAATTTTGGTCCGGAGACCTGTAGCAGTTTGGGCAGCGATACGACATGGGGTGTGTGTAAGGACTGTCTCATGAAGTGGCCCAGAAATGGGGGTGTTAGTAGGAAATCAAAGACTTCTCTGAGAAGCAGTTGGGACTTGGAGCAGGTCCGCGTGCAGGCTGGCCGTGCTGCGTGCAGATAGAGGAGCGTGTCCTGTCTGGTTCAGCCCTTTCTAATCATCCTGGAGACATCACTTAATGGGACCTAAGAAATATTGTCTTATTTACATATCCTCTGATCTTAATTAAAAGACAATAACGCCATTTTGTATGCCACAGAAAATACCAGGCATGATGAAATTGAATTTCATTGTCGTGATGAAATTTTGAAAAATATGTTTTAATGAATGTGTTTTTTAAAGTAGTGTCTTTGGATAAGAAACTAAGAATCCCAAACATAAGGAGCTGGGAACCAGGACTGAACAGTAATTCAGGGATTTGCAAGAGAAGGATGTTGGCCAGCTCATGGAGCAGGAGGGATAAGTACGGTGCAGACACTAAAAGCAGGAAAAACAATAGACAGCATGCAGGCCTGCTCATAACTTCATTAGCATTCATGTAAAGCAATAAATAAACAGATGCATTTACAAACCTGTGAGCCTGATACTGTTAACCCTTAACATCTATCTAGTGTGTTTCTGCAGGGGCAGATCATAGCAAAGGCTGTGATTTTGTTCCTGTGCAGCCTTTCCTCCCCTTTTCTTAACATGTTGAGAAACTGAGTCACAGGGAGGTTGGTTAGGGACAGGGAGGGCAATCAGCGTTACAGCAAGGATCAGAACTAAGAAATCAAATCACTGCCAAGAAGAAGGGACTACTTCTTCCCTTATTTTGCTTAGATACAGCTTCTGGATGCCCAGAATAAACTCTAGCTGATTGAGTCTGGCTTGCAAGTTTTAAATGCCTGTTCATAAAAAAAATTTTGAGAAAAAAAAATTGACAGAAGCTCTGCCTTTGAGATACTAATCTTTTGCAGCAGGTTTTCAGTGGCTTGTAATAGATATTCTTAGGTTACTTGTGATCACCAAGTATACAACCTGTCTTCGTTCCTTCCCTCAAACTAGTGAACTTTCAATGGAATAGTGTCTTTTTTTCCTCCCCCAAATATAGTTTTTTATTTATTTGTGAGGGACTGTAGGCTACTCTGGACTGGATTTGTTTTGTGCATGAATCCCTTCAGTTCCCTGGGGACTGCACCTGCTAGATGGTCAGCCTGCCCTCCTGCACCTCCTTCTGGATGAACTCATGTGGTTGGACCACTCGTAGCCTGGATTGCTGGGTTGAAGTCAGTCTGATTTCCAGCTACACTAACAAAAATATATATTCACATGTAGATATATGAAAAGAAATATAGAGGGAGTGCCATGGCAACTTTTGTCCGACAGCTTGCATTTTCTTCCTTTGATTGAAAATCCAGCAGGAAAAGTGAACCTTTCAGTTACGGCTGGTGCTAGGCAGAGCTGCAGGGGAGGACTGTGAAGCGGGTAACTTTCTTTGCATAGTTTCCTCAAGAAATTGTGTTTACTGATGTTTCATTTCCTGCATATTGCCCCATTTATGGTATGCGGTTTATTAACCTGCCTGAATGCAGTGGTTACATCAGACAGATAACCTGAAGGGCGCGTATGGCTTTCATGGAAATATAACAGCCATTTCCATCGCTGTGAACGGTGTCATCCACCAGTTGGGTTGCCATAAATTGCTATGAAATGCACACAGCCTTAACCAGTGCTGAGGAACGCATAACTTAACCGTGGAGTAAGTAACCATCTTAATAAATCTAAATTCATTCTTTGCTGGAGACACTTCAGGGAAAGTGGGAACAATTTCTACAGCCTCTTGTCCCACGTGGTCACGGTAATGTAAAGGGTAAGTAGAGTTGTTGTGTGGAGAGATTCCTATACCCTGCTCTGTTTCACCCTCTATGTTTGGGAATCTCTGTCTCGTAAAAAAAAAAAAAAAAAGGCTGCCAAGCAGCCGGTTTTGCAGCCAGAGTGCCCAGCATCCTTGTTCAGGGCCATCATTAAAAGATTTCATGAAACAGCCTTAAAAATGAAAAGTTTCCTTTCTGAGAGAGAGAGAGAGATAATTGAACTCATTGATTTGTTTCACGGTTTGTTTGCCCTTTCATTCCCTTCCTGAGGTGCTGTTTGTTGAGGAATGTCTCCAATTGCCAGAAAGACAGTGGGGTGTCTAATATTTCCCCGCCAGCTCTCCTTTCAGCCAGAGCAGAGTACTGTGGCAAGCCTACGATATGAATTTTTAATGCAGAACTTTATAACATAGCCCTTGCAGCACGGCTGCACTACTCTCTTGAGCTTTCAGATTTAATGCTCTGATGAACAGAGCACAGACTTGGGGCATTCGACAGCAGTCGGAATTAACCCCTACATTACCGAGTGTGTAACCGTTAATTTCCCTGTAGATTAGTACAGACATCGGGGGAAAGATTCCAGATATTCCTGCTTTGGAAAAGTATCAGAGAATAACTTGGAATCTGACTCCCAAAATTATCTGTGAGGTGTTTTCCCCCTTTTGCTAACAATGGGGATTCTTCAGTCTATTTACTTTTCCTGGGCTAAACAACGATGCAGTCATTCCATATTGAATAAAACAATGCTGCCTTGTGCTCTCTTTGATCTCTGATAATGACCCATGCTGGTATGCTAGATGTCCGAAAAGGGGAAAAGATTAAATTAGCTCTGTAATACATCATTGTAGATTAATTTGCCATAGGAATGTTCTTCCAGATCAGATCATTTAGTTGTTTATGCTGGGAATCATGATAGTTCATCAGAGGGGATTTTCCTCTGTTTGGAATATGATCTTAACTAGGTGTGGATGTTCTTATTAGTCCATCAGCTTATTTGCCTAACGAGGAGCATAGAGCCCAGCAGTGTAGATAAGTAATCCAAATTATTACTCTTCAGGGCATTAGCACATGTTTGTCAGTGTTGAATTTCATCTGTCGTAAAGCTGCCTGTTCACCTGGCTTGTTTTAGTGTCTGGACTTTTTACTCTTCTGCAGTCTTAATAATAATTCTGCTTTACTGCGGTTAGTGCCACTGTACTGTTCCCTGGCTTTTCTAAATCATCCCTTTACTTATTAAACAATACCAGTCCTAATGTATTGTCTGGAGGAATATTGCTCTCAAAATCCTTTAAAGTCTGTCTGTGTGGTCTTTGGTTTTTTTGTAGCTGGTGCTTCTTGGTTACAGAGTGTGTCACAGCCAGGACTGGCCGTGTCGGGGATCTTGGCAGGATTTTATCAAGAGAAAAATGTGGCATTTGTAGGTTTAAGTTTGATAATGGAAAAGGAGTGTGATGTATTTAAATTGTGGCAGGACTGGTGTAAGCCAGAGAGAATTAGAGGGGACACAGAACATGCAGAGGTGTTAATAGCATTTGGGAGAAAGCCTTAGCGAGGAGTTTGTACTCCAGTGATGTTCAACCATTCGCCTCAAGCTCTTGCGGATGAGACATGCAAGTTGTTCTTAACTGATACCACAGAAGTACATTTACACTTTTTAATCATAAATCAGCATCTCTGCTTTGGTAAGACATTTACACATTTGTTTCAGATGAAGTCTTTTAAGCAGCTTGTCCTATTGATTATAGACCCGAGGTTGTCTTTACTTCCTCCACTGTTATTACTGACTCACGAGATTAAGGTTTTCAAGGCTTGTTGCTAAATGCGGAGAGATTCTGTCGTTTCAGTCAGTAGTTCTAGGCATCTATTAATTTTAATTCTATAAAAAAACCCCCACTCTATTTTGATAGAAGACTTAGTTTAAGACTTTATCTTATGGAAAGGACACTCTTGTTTTCATGTACTGTACTGCTAATTAGCTCTACATCTTATTTTTGTTGTGTCAACCGTGCCACCTAAAACGAGGCTGATGACTCAGTTTTGCCATATGTAAAAAAGGCACAGGGGGTAAGGCAAGACTTTATTCATGTAGATAGTCTTTCAGTCCTTGGATAGAAAAGTGAAAGTGCTGTTCTGATGCTTGCATGGTAGCCTGTAAAAATAAATGTACATAAATAGAAACCCATAAAATGCATTTGCTGACCATTCATATGAACAGTGCCATCCATTAGGTCATTCTGTGATGAATGGAAATATTCTTCTTTCCTGGAGACCACACCAAAGGAAAGAAGATGCATACAGCATCTGTCATAATGATAATGCTGCATTACCACTGGCTGCCCCGTAGCATGGGCATTGTAACTCACTGGAATGGGCAACTTCAGTCATTTTAGCATTTTTCATTGTTTTACCTGTGTGGTGCTTTAGTGTGGGAGTCTTCTGCTTTTACAGAGCCAAAGTGGAAATATTTATTTAATGAGTTGTAGCAGATTTTTATATGCATAGTGGTAGAGTTGAGGAGCGTGACTCATAGGAAGTGAAAAGATCAACAAATTCAGTGAGTTTAACTGTTTCAAGTTCCTCGCCACTGTCTTTCCCATTTCGGGGAAGGGAATGAAGACTTTAGAGGAGCAGGAGGCAGAGTCTCCCAACAGAATTCCAGAGATGCCTCTGCCTGGTGCTCCCTCTCTTGACCCAAATCCTAGTGATTAGCAAACATGAAGTCTTCTAGAGTGTCTCAACTCGGGTGCTTTTGGTGATGCTCACTTTCCATGGCTTTGAAGTTTGCTTGCATGGCCGGAATGATTTTTTTTCTGTTACTGACCCAAGATAAAACATTGGTTTTATTTCTTTTTAATTGCATGTAATCAGAGGAAAGTAGCTGCTGTACTAAGTTATGCTTTTGAATTAGAGATTTTGATGTTGAGACATGCAAGACCTGAATTACGGGGCTGCATCTGGACTTGCTTAAACTCGGGGCTCAAAGCCAGAATTAATATAAGTTCTACTTAAAAAAAAAAATGCCAGTAAATTACTAGAATGGCTTATTTTTGAAATAGTTAAATTGTAGCAGAGTGCATGGTATTGGTGTCTTTGAAGATCATGGTAAGGACGTATGTTCCTCAGTACTATTCAGTAGCACTTTTAATAACTTCACAGTTCTGGGCTGGTTTAGATTTGTGGAGCCTATAGGGAAATGTCCATTAGCATTGCAGCTCACCATCTGAGTGTGACAACAAACAGCTCCTGCTATTTGAATGCTAACAACTGACAAGTCATTTGGTATTGCCATTTGCCTGTTTAATGGCTTAAGCAGCTTAGTTTTAATTAAACAGCACCTTCTGTGTATGATATCAGAGAAAATCATGTTCTACTTAAAGCTGAGTTCTTTAGCCTTGTCCCTAACTTCCTGAAGATACCAGCAGCTTCTCTGTTCAGGCGTTCAGCTGGTGCGAGGTCTGCGGTTTCATATGCAAAATTTGTTTCCAACAAAGCTCCCTTTGGGGTGTGGGTGAGTCTTAATCTGTTAGCTCCCTGCTAACTCAGCACTGCCTTGGTGGCTGCAGTTGTTCCTTGGGCTCCGTCCCTGGACTGCCGTCCAGATGTGTTTCATCACAGCAGTGTGCAGGCTGGGAGATCCTTCTCCCCTTTAGGGCAGTAGCCAAAGTGCTGTGAAAGATGCTGTGGGAGTAGAGGAGTAGGAACTTAAAGGGGTAAAATTCGTGCCTCCTGTCAGGAGGTGCACCTAACATGAAGACAAAGCGATTGATGATCTGTGGTAGGAATAGTGGGGGGTTTTGTGCTTTATCTGAAATTAATTTCATAAAGAGTGAATGACTTTCTGAGGGGAAAAAAGTCATGTCCTTTGCGTATCATTCCCCAGTACCTGGAAGCTAGAAACCCCTGTCTGTTGGACAGGTATGCTGGGGGTTGTCACCCTGTCACCTTCAGGAGTCATTTTCCTTGTTCCAGCATGAGACAGTCGATGGGAAATGGCAAGGTGGCATTGCTACTTACAGACACAGTTCCTTTTCTTAATCATGCTGATTTTCAACTGATAGCTTTTTAAAAAGTCTTTTTTACTTTACCAGGAGTATGTGGTGTGGGATCACTGTATTCTTTGGCTGGTGTTCCCTTCTTTCTCAAAGAGAATGGTGTAACGTGAACTTCTGCACAGCAGATGAAGATTTAACACTTGGGCTACTTAAGATTAGACCTGTAACATCATGTGTAGACAACTGATTATAAACAGCCAGATTTCAGAGTTGTTCCTTTTGATTTCTGTTATCTGCAGATGTCAGCCACAGCGCTCGTGTCCCTGTTACCTGATCCCTCTGTGTGCCGCGAGCCGTGCGCTCCAAATAAGTCAAAATACTGTGCAGGAATTTTTCCATCTTCTTCATTTCTCCTTTTCGTTTCCCATCCCTTCCTCTTCAGTCCTCTTATACTATGAAAGTCTTTGAATCACTGTGGCAGTTGATGCAAAATTTGTAATTCTGGTGTTATACCCATGTTAACAAAAATAAGGAGGTGACCAGTGATTTTTGAGGTTAAAAGGTAATAAAAATCCAGAATCCACAAGGTTCGGTTCAAGTTGTGCTTGTTGGGACAAGTACTTCCCATCTTGAACTAGAACCTCTTGAGACTGACACAGCCTAGCATTGTCTGATTTATTTAATCACATTTTCCGGATATCACATATATTCATCAACAGAGAACATAATGAGCAAATTGAACGAAAGCATTACTCAACAGAATTTCTGGCTTTGATAACAGAAAATATACTGTAAGTTTTAGGTAGTAGAGCTGCTGATTTTAGCTCGATAGCAGATCATCCATGAAGGAAATAAGGGCCAGAAGGCTCCTGCTATCTGTGACTTCTCCTGTCATTCCCTGCCTGATAAATAGGTGTCCAGAGCCCCTGCCACCGAGCCTTGAGGACATTGTTCATTAGCCCGTAGCGGTGGGAAGCGCCTACCCGGAGGCAGGAAGGAGAGACCTGCGCTGCTGTTTGTTCAGGACGATAAGTGATGGGCTCCATGCGGGCGTGTTTGGAGAAGGTTTTGTTTCTGTGTTCTCGCTCCCTCCAGGCTCGGGCCGGACGCCGAGCTGTCCTGCCGGCAGGGCCCACCCTGGTGCACTCTGATCTTCGTCATATCATACACAGATTGAGGCAGAAAAGTCCTTTTTTTAACAAGCAACTTGAACCTGTAACTGGTGGCTACTCAGTTATGTGCACGTAAGCTTCTCATAGTTGAATAAACTAAACAGGGAATTAGTATTTGTTTACAAGACATGGGTGAATGGATTGATTGCTATGCTCCTATGTCATTAATTATTTGGGGGAAATGCTGATCGTTTATAAAAGTAGAACTGTAGTCACAGCAAAGGCATAGGGATTAAAGTTATATTTTTGAATATCGCTGGCAAAAAAATATGCACACAAAGCAGCACCTAGTAAATAATCAAATCAGCAGAGTTTTGTTAGTTATTCCACTCAAACTTATCAGCAGTCTTTCCTGGGCTCTACATATGGATGACTGTCTTAAAATATGTTGTGATTTGTCGTGCAGATGGAAAAAAAAATCACCCATCATGTCTCATTCTTGTAAGAATTGTAAAGATACAACATTGTTCTGATCAGGCAGGTATCTGGAGCTCCCAAGTTGTGCATTATTGGTCTTCTGTCATCTTGGCAAATCAAGGAGATGTTCTTGTTACCAGTCACAAAAGGAAGATAATACAGAGACTTTCTCAATGTCATGTGCTTCTGAGCTTATGTTATAAAACAGTTTATTCCTTTTTTTTCCTAGAGCGATCTACTTTTAAGGACTTTGTTTTGTACGCGGTTGCGAATACATTTGCTGCATGCATTAGTCATTTACAGTACTTAGATCCTGTAACTATTAAATTGTTAACATTTGGAGCCAGCTATAATTATCTTTTATTATTATTATTTTTAATAGGCATAGTGCTTTCCTTCCTCTCTAGCTTTCCCAAACATTGGAGGGATCTTGAAGGTGTCTGTTACACTGAAGCAGATTTCTGTTCAGACTGTTTGTTTTCTTACCTTTCTAAAATACTCTGTCTGCATGAAGTTTTTATTCCTCTTGAATGTCTAAAACGGACATCCAGGGAAAAATACACCTTAAAGGCATGGCCCTGCGGAATCAGCGTCTGCCGTGAGTTCTCTGCGTTCGGTGTCTCGGAGAGCTGCTGCGGCTGGACACCCGCGCTGCGTGAAGCAGCTCTGTAAACCTGATGCAGATCCCAGCTGATAGAGCTGCTTGTTGGTTTTTATACTAAACATTCTTTTTAGGAACAGGGGTTTTCTTTCACTTTAAATTTGTGGAAGTCCTATAAACCAGCCCTTCTAACTGCTCTTTTTCCTGATGCCTTATTTGAATTTTTCCATATCTGAAACCGTAAAAGCTAGAGGTGCTTGACTTCACTATTAATTGCACTTTTTTTCTAGTGTTTGTTGTTTGGTGGGGAAGCTGGAGGAAAGGTAAGACAGTCACATCGATGGCAGTGTTGTTCACATCTGGGGGACTATCCATGGACAGACATTTCTCTGAGCTTCTAATTAAGATACTGTGGATGTCAGGAATGCTGGAAGGCTCTTAGCTACACACAGTGTGACCGGGCAGGCTGCAGCAGCGTTAAGTGAGCTCTGTGTTGATGGTCTAGATCGGTGATTTTCTGTATGTTCTGCAAATTCCTGCAATTCCACTGGTTATTGCTGAGGGATCACAGAAATAACTGTGAAAGGCAACCTGGCATAAGCTGTGTACGTGCTATACTCATGTTTCATCCTTTGATGGAAAACTCCAGGTAGTCTGAAAATTAGAAAGTTAGAAATCACTGTTTTAGATCCCCTGGTGGCTAAGTTTTAGCTGGGACTTGATTCTTTTAACCCTGTTGGATAACTGTCCATAGGGCAGCAATGACTTTCTTGTCATTTCCCCATTAATATTCTTCATGCTGTCATAGTTGTTGTAGTTTTAAATATACAATATCTTGATGTTAAGTATGTTGGACCAGCTTAACTCATCAGAAAACCATTTCGGTACAGGGCTGGTAACTGATAATGGGTGTACTTTTGCCCTCTTTGCTGAAAGACAGTGGCCACTAAATATAGCAGCGTGAGCTATTTTTGATTATGTAACATCTCTATCTGTCTGTACTCTGATTAAATAATCTATTTTCTTGGCAAAGGAGTACGAGTTAATTTTCCATTATTGATCAAAAACATATTTTAGCTGTGATACAGATGACTTATTTGTCTTGCTGCCTGTTGGATTGATTTTTGTCACCACGTCGTCAGTGATGCTGTGGCGCCGGGTTCGCGCGGAGCGGAGCCAGGCAGGCAGCTGGCCACGGTGAGACGTGCCGGGCACATGCTGGTTCTCACCCAGGTCAGGATTCAACAATCTTTCTGTGTAACGTACGGTAGATAAGCCTTGCTCTTTCTCTGAACACTTTTTTGTTACTGTTTTTCAGTTAATATATTGTCTAGTATCTGCACTAACTAAACTTTTTTTTTAATGTTTCCCACACACACTTTTTCCCTAGTTAATTCCTGTCCCCTTGTATCTTCTACCTGCATAGCATTGGTATCACAGTAAGTTTAGCTGTATCGCATACCCTAAATCAAGCTACATGACCAAGGCCTTTGGAAGACTTCATTATTGACCATTTCTGGGAACAAATATAAGGAAAAACGTCCCTGGATTAAATTAGTGACCTTTACAATGTGTTCGTGCATCCTGCCCATATAGACCCTCCCCTCCTGCACCTTTTGTTTGTGGGTGACAGCAGGGTGGTCTTCTTTCTGATATAACATCGAATAAACTTTTGTTGCACGCTTCAGCCCGTGGCTTGGGAGGATGATGCAGCTACAACAACCTGCAAGCGAAGGCAAGGTGGAGGGAAGGGGGCAGAGCTGTGAGCAGCTCCAGGGGCCAGCAAGTCTGGCCCCATCCTCTCTGTTTGTATAACACTTCAGAAGCAACGTAAGGTTGCCTGAATTACTGATTTACTACTTCATGCCATAAAAGGAGCGAAGCCTAGAGAAAATAGCAGAAGACTAGATAGGCTTTATTTGGAAAGTTTAAAACTTTCACACGTACAGCACAGGAACTGGTGGCACAAACTGTCCACTTAGGGTGAAAGAAGGGGAAAAATTCCCCTGCTCTGTGGCTGTGCTTATGTACACGTTCATGCTCCACGTAAGTACCCAACTGAACCCTATACATTGAGGACAGAGAAGCTGCATCTTTGCAGCCGGTGCATCTTCCTGGGCTGTCCCACCAAGCACAGAGCCTGGTGTAGGTGCACACCCCGCCCGTGTGTCTGGCTCGGCAGCTCACGGCTCAGCCCAGGTCATGGCTCAGCCCAGCTCACAGGTCTCACAGGTGAGAGCAGAGAGCCAGGCAGAGGGACCTGGAGAAATGTGGGTGCTGCAGGCGGAGGGAGAGGGCGGCGAGGTGGAGGTGTGACACTTGGTATGGTTGTAGGCTTACCTGTACACCTCCTGAGGTCGGGAACAGCCAGGGAAGGGTGTGTGGCCACTGAAGGTCTAAACAGTGTGAACTTGCTCATTAGGTGAATGCTGGGTTTGTGGCTCCAGGACCCGTTGGTTTATACAATTAGAACTGCATTTAAAAATAGGTGACTCTAAAAGGTAGATCAGTGATGTCTTACCTCCTTCCTCTGCTACAGCTGTTTGTTACATTGGGGAGGGATGGTTTTCATCCACTGGAGAGGCTTCTGACAGCCTATCTTTTGGATATAGTAGGAATGTTGAGGAATTGTCATTATCAGCAGAAAACTATTATTTCCAGTTGAAACCCTCCTTGTGTAGAAATCCTAAACCTGTCATATTAACTGTTGAAACAGAATAATCAAATAGTTCCATACCAAGGACTACAATATTAGTCAAGCCTGGAGCTGTTTTACTTTAGCAGTATTTTAAAGGCTAAACAACTGTTGAAAGGGAAATGGAGAATTTGAAAAGCGTTTCTGCAAATAAAATTGTAAAAGGTTAAATTAGAAAATACTGCACGGTTGTCCTCCAAGGGCTTGCAGTAGTACCTAGTGTTGTTGGGTTTTGCCACAAAGGATTATTTAAAGTATTTTCACTGTCTAATACATATCTAGTTTAGATTCTGTGTAGACAGGCGATCTGTCAATCATATCAGTGAGCATCTCTCATAATCTGATACAACTGGAGGCTTAAGTTAGAAAAGAATTGAGCAGCTTTACATATTCAGCAAAGATGTAAAAATAAAACATGCTGGATACTCTGCTGGTACCAGCGACTCCAGTGGAGCTGCGCTGATTCACACCAGCTCAGCATCTAATTGGTACCAGCCTACCATCCAGCTCCCCGAAACTCCTGAGGGCAACTGGAGGCTGACTCTGCTTTTTGGGGTGCCCCACTGGTGTGAGAGCAGATCTGGAGGAGGGAAGGGAAAGAGAGGAATGTGACTCTTTCATCTGAAGACCAAGAGGTTGTCTATGTCTCAGGCATCAGTCTCCATTAAGTAATAATGAACGGGTGGTTGTTGTGCGGATTTAGACCGTACCTGCGTTTTCTCCTTCCTCCGGTTTGTTTTCGCTATTCTGTGGTTTCCTGCTCCTCCTTTGTTTCTTTCTGCCTGTGGTTTTTTGCAGCTTTGTCACTCAGGTCAGCAAGATTCATGCTATTGATGGCTATAAACTAAGCTGCAAGATGGTGACATGATGGCAATTCGACAGCAGTAGTGTTTCCATTCAGAGCAAAGCTGGAACAAATTGGGAAGAGACAAAACCATGTTGGTAATTGGATAGATTACTGTAAAGATAGCAATCGTGCTGGTTGTTAATCTTCAGCACAGCTCATGGGAAAGGTAAAACCTACTCAAAATGTACAGTAAATGCATCTCCCATCATGCTTTATGCTATTTTCAGTCTATTTATTGGATAGAAGGACATCAGTTGCCTTTATCAGAGACCACGTAATGCTGTTTTCTTCAATAGCCAGAAGGAAATACTTGCTTGAGTAGCTAGCAGAGAATAGGCACATCACCTATATTCACTTCTAAAGCCAAAAGCATCTAAAGCATTCCCACTTGAATGCTGTGTTACTGCAGAGTCAACATTTAGCTTTTCTTCCACCCAGTGTGCACGTCCTTTACATAGATAAAGGCAAAAGGCAAAATAAATTGCGTTACTCTCCAGATCCTATCATTAAATACTTGTTTGTTGTCCATCATAAAGCACTGACCAGATGCTACAGGTGCATTTGACAACGTAGAGAAGCGGGATATTATCATATTTGGGTGTTTATTAGTAAATGTACTTGGAGGGATACGTAAGCAGCTTGGTAAGAAATAGTAAATTGGAGATTATCAGCCTAGTGGACACATTTATCTTGTTTCATGCCAGTCGATGCTTTAAAAGGCTTTGCAGAATATTTTTTTGCACTCTGCAGTACTAGTTACCAAAGTCAGACTGAATAGAGGGGACAGATAATTTAGAGAACGTGAGCTTTTCAGCTAATATTGGGACAGGTATGACTTTCTTTTCTTTAGTCTGGTATATTTACCTTAATACATGTTCAGGCCACTGGAAAATTACTGTTCTCCACGAGGTAGGGCTGATGGTCTGTCATTGCTGCGGTGGTAAACAGTAATTTTCCCTTGATGTATGCCTGTGGAGTGATACCTGTACATAAAATTGCTTACTGCACTGTTTTATTTTCAAACTGCCTTAAATCTGTTTCACTGAATATAGAGTGGGGTAAGTTAAAGAAAGGCATTTGATAGCTTCTTGTGGTGATGGATGAAGATACAGAGTAAGTTAGTGGAGAAACTAATAGATACCCAGATTTTCCAAATTACTGAGCTCCCCAGCTCTTTCTGCAGTTAAGGAGAAGAAGAGATGCTGAGTGTCTCTAGAAGGATGCTCCTAAAGACGGATCTGGAATATGTATGTTGCTATAGCAAAAATTGTGAACGGTGTCCAATTTTTGAGGTTATTTTTGTTTTAAAGAAAACAAACATAAAGAAATATGTTATTTTAGCATTGATGTAGAACGAGGGAAGGTTGTTCATTTTGAGGTTGTAACTACTCAAACCTAAAGTAATTTTTCAGGTGTGACATGGTGATTCTAAAAAAATAAACAACAAAAAAAACCCCATGACCTTGCCAAAGATTTATGTACTGATTTTACACATCGTAGCTCCAGTGACATTATTAAGTTAAAGTATTTGTGCATATTTTTAGAGGATCTCTAATCAAAGCACAGACAATTCCTGTCTGATTCTTCACAGTTTAAAGTGTTGCCATTCTGATAAAAGAGAATGACCCCTAAGATGCTTGCAATTAAGGTTTCTAGTTTTGGTTAAATAATCTTTTCTAACTCCATCAGTGAAAATAAGTAAATTGTTGCAGGTACTTTATTTCCAAAATGACAAATTATATTATTGTTGTTGTTGTTATTTGGAGAAACAATTATAAAACAACTTGTGCGAGTTATAGAGCAGCAGGGTTACTCGGTTAAGACTTGTAACTTTAAGGAAGTTCTTAATTTCTACTTTGTTATACATTTTTTCAAGTAAAATAAAAAATTCCAAGTTCTGCTCTTGTGCAGTGGGAGCAAAGCATCCTCTCTGTGTGTCCCTGCGCCTGTAGCCAGCAGTATCGCCGCACGGTCGCAGCCCTCACCCGGCTTCCTAAGGAAATGAAACTCCAGGAGCTCGTGGTCCGTTTCAGTGCCAGTCTGCTCGGTGATCCGTTTGCAGTTCGTCAGTTCCCCCCCGAATTAACTTGGAAGCTGGTGATTGACTTCAACAGTAATTAACAGCGCTAGGAATCCCTGGCACAGGGAGCTCTGGTGGATGTTGTAGGAACTGGAAGTGGACAGGACAGACAGACCAATAACCCGTTTGAGCGGAGGGTTGTGGCTGAGAGAGCAGCAGTTGCCTCTCCGCTCGCAGGTTGATGGGCCGTGTACGCGTGGCTGGAAAGCATCCGTAACCTGTGTTTCCATGTGTGGGCTGGGAGGGGAGAGGGGACATTTAGGGGATACGGGAGTGACCTGAAATCTTGCAGGAGGAAGTAGCAATGGGGGGCAGCCACAAAGCCCAGATGGGCCCGCTGGTGTTATTACAATACTGTCTAAACAACTTTATGGGAACAATCAATAGGAAACGGAGCTTTATTTGCATTTGGGCTTACGGGAGCATGTGTTGTTTTATCCACTGACTCACCTCCATGCAGAGCATCCCAGGAAACAGCGTGCAGGCTCTCAGGGCTAGAGGTAAAACTCTGCTCCCACCAAATCAGGTTTTGTCATAGTGCTGACTTGTTGCTTTAGTGGGGATTTTGCTCACTGTGCAAATCCTGTAACTCCAGATCATGAATATGGGTAAGAACACACCTGACCCCACCGCTTCAGAGGCTGTTGGTTGTTTTCTTCCATCAAGCCAGTGCGAAGCACTTCTTTGGAGCAAGCCAGTATTGACCAAGTCTATTAAATTTTGCACAAATGGTAGCTGCTCTGTTTAATTGTGTAACAAATTAACTGACATCTGAGCTCTGTGAGTAGACTGCAGAAATGATCAACTGCTGGCAAGAGGAATAAACACCCAGAGAGCAGGGCACGGAGACAGAGCTTTAAAGTTCCCACCTGCTCGGCAGGGACACGTTCTGACAGTCAGTGAAGTAAATGGCATGAGAAAGTGTCCGGGTTGGCAAGTTTGGGAGTAAATTGACCTACGCTACCATTAATAAAACAATCACTTCCCAAAATGACGTGCAAAGGATGCTTTAGCTCAGGGTTGCTGACCCTGCAGACCACTGGTGGGATAAGGGAACAGAGAGAGGTCCTCTGCCTTGTCTGGTGCGAGATGCACGTTCCTCCTGCTGACCTCTTGGGGTCAAAAAGAGACAAGGGGATGGGAAACCTAGGAAACGGTGAGGAACAGGAGAGCAGCTTTCTATTAGAAAGACCTCTAAAGCTCATGTTTGGATCCTTGGGAAGCAGTGGTTTCCTCATCAAATCTAGCTAGAGTGTACCCAAAAGAACCGAAACGAGTACAATTACAGGGAACATAAGGTTTAATAACGAGGCTGCCTTCATGTGATTAATAAGACTGCTGATTTGCCATGTCTTATCAGCCAACTATAACACTGTTTTGTATATTTGTTATCTCCATTATGCGTTGTAGGATGGGTAGATAAATAGAAATACCATGGAGGCGAGAGGAAACAAAACAAAAATAATCAAACATGTTTATCGCTAGAGCATTAAAATGGCTGCTGTGGCAGACACCAGATGAATTATGCAATACATAACTTAATTCTCTGGGCCACAGATGTTTCATTTTTCCTGCAAGAAGATGATTGAACCTTGAATGACAGTTTCAGGCAGTCTTTGATTGCTCTGTGGGTCACATGCTTGATATGACCTGCATTCGAGTTGCTTTCTACATGCTGTTGCTTTATAAAACATGTAAAATTGACATCATGTTGGCTGCTCAAGGCCAAGTCAGGAGTAATTCCATGCTTTTGATACGCTTTGTGTGCAAGTGTGGGAGAGGGAAGGGTGGCTGTGTTTAAATTCTGGTACGTTATTGAATCAACTGAAGTCAGGAGAGGGAAATTGCAGCAAGCTCTTTCAATTTGTAACAGGGGGCACTAGGAAATAGAGAGTTTGCCACATCTGTGTCATCTTGCGTTGTTAGAAAATCCTCAGAGCCGTAGTATTGGATCAGGCAGTGACTCCTGCTACCCAGGGCATAGCACAGCGCAGATTGGCAGTGGCCAGGAAGGCAACTGGAAATGTTTGTTTGTCTAAATCAGCTCCTCTGGGCATGAATATAACCTGAACGGGGAGATGGTGTTCCTCACCCTGAGGACTCGATCCTGCAAATCTGGAGGGTTTGTACCGATACTGCTGCAGTATCTCAATCTCGGGACGTTAATGCAGGTGGGATTCAGGCATAAATACATCAAAAATTAGACGTCAGAAAGTTTTTTCTCCTTTTCTCCATAGTCTCTAACATCAGGTCAGAATGATTACACCAGAGCTGACTGGTGGGACCTCCTGGGCCTGCCAGGAGCATGAGGTTGCAGATTTCTCCCTCAGAAGTTAGTGGAAACCGATTTTTAGGTCCATCTAAACCAGGTTATTTGTTATTCAGGTGCAAAAATGATCTCATGTTTCAACAGCCTTCTTTGAACTCCTCTGTGGCCCAGAGGATTGTCACCAGTGGTCTGAGGTGGGATCCAAATCCGGACACTCCTAATTGCTGATTTTAACACTACTCATAGGGCTTTGCAGGGGAAAACAAAAATACATCGTGAAAGAGGACGTTTGATCATGAGATGGGGAGAAAAAGGATTTATTGCATTTCTTATCCTATCTGTAATGGGCAGCATGATGGCTGGACACAGAGTTCACAACAGAGCTGTTCTTGTGGAGAGAAGATCACAGTGAAAGTTGAGTAAGAGGTGTTTAAAGGGAGCATTGAGCTGTATGGGAGCTGAGATTCACAGTGGCTGTGGTGTGATATATGTCATTCTGTGCGATGTAAGAAAATAGTATTGTCATCAAATAAAAAGATGTGCNGAAGTCAGGAGAGGGAAATTGCAGCAAGCTCTTTCAATTTGTAACAGGGGGCACTAGGAAATAGAGAGTTTGCCACATCTGTGTCATCTTGCGTTGTTAGAAAATCCTCAGAGCCGTAGTATTGGATCAGGCAGTGACTCCTGCTACCCAGGACATAGCACAGCGCAGATTGGCAGTGGCCAGGAAAGCAGCTGGAAATGTTTGTTTGTCTAAATCAGCTCCTCTGGGCATGAATATAACCTGAACGGGGAGATGGTGTTCCTCACCCTGAGGACTCGATCCTGCAAATCTGGAGGGTTTGTACCAATACTGCTGCAGTATCTCAATCTCGGGACGTTAATGCAGGTGGGATTCAGGCATAAATACATCAAAAATTAGACGTCAGAAAGTTTTTTCTCCTTTTCTCCATAGTCTCTAACATCAGGTCAGAATGATTACGCCAGAGCTGACTGGTGGGACCTCCTGTCCTTGCCTGCCAGGAGCGTGAGGTTGCAGACTTCTCCCCAGCTCCCTCAGAATTTAGTGGAAACTNCTGAGATTCACAGTGGCTGTGGTGGGATATATGTAATTGTGTGCAATGTGAGAAAATAGTATTGTCATCAAATAAAAAGATGTGCCATCTATTTACATATTGGGCTACTTTTTAATACAACCAAAACGCCTTTTCTTTACTCCAGCTCCTTACGTTAAACATTCTTTGGTTTGCAAAGTGTGCCAAGGCCGTGTGTGTGTAACGCTGTGGGAATTACAGCTCTGGGCTTCCATGGGTTGAGATTATCTGTTATATATAATTCTTATGTTTTCTCTTTATATTTTATTGAGCATATCAATTAGTGTCACTCATATCAATTTCTCTCTGTAGACATGATGAAGAAAATACAGCTGATCTTTAGAAACTCTGCTCCCTAGTGTATCACTGGCATAAAGCTGATTTCTATTGTGTTCAGAACTTCATAATTGCAAACATGATTTTCTTATCCTTGAAATCCTGATTTAAGCCGTGAAAGAGAAAACAAAGCGCTACGCAGGTTTTCTTGGAAAGCAGTTTTCCTACAGACTGAAGGATCTTTTATGTTAGAGGCTCTTTTCCTTCTAATGATCAAGATGATTCTTGTCTTGTATTGTCTAGGTATTGCTCAATACCTTGGGCTTTATGAGCAGTTTCTTTAACCTTTATCAATATTTGATGATCACTTGACATCTTTCAGACGCCTCGGACATTGTTTGTGTGAAGATCATACCTACAGCTGGTGTAACTGCTTGATCCTGGTGCTTACGACACTAACCTGGTGTGCTTAATGAGACATCTTTGTGTGAGATGTAGGTTATTTTTTCAGCTTAGTTCTGTATGCAGTGCCCTGCGTGGGTACAAGGCTAGCAATGAGAGGAAACAAGAATTAATTCTAATAAAACTAAAAACCCCTGAAAAGTTAGAATTGAGTCTTTCTCCTTTTTGCTAGGGGAGGAACTTGATTTAGTAGGGGATAACTGCAGAGAGGGGTCTGGACAATGTACAGTGGACATTTAACCATTCCCCAGATTAGTCCAGATGACGTATTGTGTAATCGCTGGAGCACCTGAATCCAGCGTTTCTTTGATCTCTCAATTTAAAGCCTTCAGTGTTTCACTGCTTAGCAGAGAGTGAATTTTTTCTTCAATTGAGTTCCTAGGAAAGGAAACACCCAATTCATTACTAAAGTTGGTGGATTTATGAATCCCTGAACAGAGAAATTCTTTTACAAGAGGCCTGGATTTATATGACATTGGAAAAAGGATTATCTGATCTGGAGATCCTTAGAGGGTTGCAGTGAAAGAAAATATTAACCTATAGCTCTTGCAATTTGAAAAGCAGATTTGAGAAGTTAGTAGTAAAAAGTGTGTGAGTTCTTGCCCTTTGACGTGCTATACTGGTTATGCTGAAATAACTTTTTTTTTCTTTCTTTGTACGACCCTTATGCCTATGACTTTTGGAGGCTGTATTAGGAATAAAGATGGATTTATCTAATGTGGATGCTTGTTGGATTAGAATCATTATGAATTCTAAAAATGCCTAAACTGTGTGTACATCAGGTGAACTGATGTTCATAAGGTGCAAGAAAAATAGAATTAGTGAAGTTTTTCCATTATTTTCTATCAGAAACTTTCTAAGAGCTTCAAAGAACATACTTAGTTCTTTCTTTCCTAGCAATTAAGCAAGGCAGCACCACGGGCACCTTGGCATGGTCACTGAGGTGCAGGGATTAGATGAGGGCATCTATCAGCAGAGCTTGGAAAGAGGCTTGAATTTGGGTAGGAAATTTGTCATCCTTCTTTTTTGCTTAAAGAAAAAAGAAAATTGAATATTCAAATGCTGGAATGCTCTTGTGCCCTGAGTGAATGCCGTGATCATTGGGCTGCAGGCAATTTTGGCGTTGTTTAGTGATCCAGAATTACCTCCTAGACCCAGGAACCTTTCCTGATAAAAGTTTTACTGAAACTTGAAAAAATTCAATGCACTGCTTTTTTTCTTTTTTTTTTTCTTTTTTTTTCTTTTTCTTCTTAATACTCTGGCACTTCTTCTCTTCTTCCCATCCCAAATGTCCTAAAGAACTTTTCACATTTTGTCTTGCGCTAGCAAAGTACTCAGTTATACCACCTCTAATTTTAAGAGGCTAAAATGTTTGCCTAATTTGGCCAAAATCTGCTCTCTGGTCATCACAGATACATGTTACAAGTAAGATTTTCTTTTTTTTTGTTAATTAAACATAAATGCACATTAGTTGATAATGTGTGCTTTTAGTCTGGAATTGCCTTTGTAAATGTTTCAGTAATTAGAACATTTTAACAAGCCCCAGTGGCTCCATATACCGTTTGCTCTGACCAGTCAGCTTATACATGTCTTTAAAGAACACAAATGTGTGGGAAAAAAATGTTGTTTGTTTTTTGCCAAACCAAAATATTAATCTGCCCTGCTAGTGAAGTTTCTTGGCCATGCCACTGACTGCAATTTCCAAAGTGTCATCTGTATTTTTCAGTTCTCCCATGTAGAAAGAATCCAACAGCAGTTTCCTTCAAGGTTCAGTAAGTTTGAATGTTCAGGGGGCTGTAGCCACAAGATTTGGCAAACCATTCACTTGTCATGTTAATAAAAAAGGAATTGTTTCCGCCTCTTTAAGCTAGTATCTAAATGAAGAAGTTGGATCAACTGGATTTTAATCATAAAGTCCGGATTCTTCTTGCTTGCGAGTGAATAGCTTCATGGTGTTTAGGGTTTTCATCTGATGGCATTTTATTTAGGGAAAGAGCTGAGCTTCTTCCATGTTACCAGTTCTTGAATTTGCTTTGCTTGTTATGCTGTTCAAACCTAATCGGTTATCTTAATCTTAAAAAGAAAATTGAGCATTTCTGTGGCTTTTATTTCCCATAAGCAATTGAATTGAAAAGTGGGTTGTTTTAGGGGTTTTTTCTTAAATTCTTTAAGTTGTTTTTTTATAGGTGGCGTGTTAGCTTTGAGGACTCTTTCATGCCTGGTAAAAGCTTAGACCTTGTAAAATCTATAGCTTTTAATGCGTTTTGTTTTTCACTTCAAATAGTAGCGAGGGAAAAAATAATGGCATGTTTCATGGTCATGCTGTTTCAACAGCTCAAGTTCTTTTTGCTTGGTGATGCTTATTTTGTAGCTCTAAGTGCTTGGGCTTAAAATTTTATTTCCTAAATTCCTTAGCCTGAAAGTGTTGAAACTTAGAACAAGCTGCCTGTGATACAGACTGAAGAACAGTCTCGTGTACATGATTACTTTCCTCTAACGCAGAGATTATAAGGAATTGGATCAGATAAATGGTGATACTATCTGTGGCATGAGAAAACACAGGACAGTATTTGTTCCTGAAAGCAGCTTTTACCCACTCTTGTTGGGATGGTATGTTTTAGTGGTAAGAAAGCATCACCCTTGGCCAAACCCTGAAAAATGTTGGGTTGCATTGTAGAAATCTGCTGTAAAGCACCATAAATATCAGTGTCTTTTAGCAAAAAAGTCATCTTGTTACTAATTGCCCTCATTCTGTGTATCTGTCTAAAGAAATACAGAACTTTGGGGTTTTTCTCCTTCCCTCCAGCTCTTGGGGCGATGGGGGAGTCCAGGCACTCACAAGAGGCCAAGTCGTGTGTTCCTTCAAGAATGAAGAAAGTTAGAAATCGTCAGACCTGCTTCTCTTAGAAGTGAGTTCACATGGAATAACTTTGGTCAGAAATTTAGGGTCAGTATAACTGTGGATTTGCTAAATTGGGCCATCGTTCCCTTTATGGTTCCCACCAGATTTTCAATGAAACCCTGCAGGACAAGATGCCAGCAGCCTTGGGCTGGATGGGATTTTGCCTGTCAAGTAGTTCTACTGAAATAAATATTGAAATAGGAAGGGCTGAAAATGAGCAAAGTGGCGGATGGTGAATACATCAAAATGACCTGCGTGGGACTAATTCAGTGAGCCAGAGTGGAGTTTCCTCGTGCCTTGCAGGTTTGAATTCGACACGGTGCTTTGTAAACAATAAATCAATGCATGTTGCTTCTGTGAGTGCATAAAAGGTGTGAGAACTGTAATTTATTTTATAATAAATACTTCTGCTGAGCAAACAGTGAATGTAGCTGTTAGAGACTTTCTCAAATAAGTGATTTTAGACTGCTGAGTGCCAGCTACTGATGTGGTAGTTGAGCTTTTAAAATGAAAAGACTGAATTCCTTTTGAAGACTATTCTGAACGCTGTTGACACTTGTGCTAGGAAAGAATATAGAGTAATTTAATTCATTACTTTACTTAAAGATAACATTTACGGCTGCAGCATTAACCTCCATTGGTGTGCAGACTGCTAGGCTGGAGGTGTTTACTTGAATTTTTTTGGAGATGTTGCATGCTTTTATTAGGCGTGCGGAGACAGCTTGTGTGCAGAAAAGCCAGGTAGAAAAAATGCCTGAGAGAAAGGGGAGTTCAGGATCAGTCAGCTGGTGTGTCTGGATACAAGGACAAAGGGACAATTTTGCCTTTGGCTACAGTTTGACACTTCTACCGGATTCAGTCAGAATTATCTGTGGGCGCTGAAGGGCAGAAATGTCATTTTTATGGTGTTCTATATCCTCCGTCGCTTTTTTTTGTAATTGGCTGCGTATACCAGTGCTGTAATAGAGCTCTTAAATCCTGACCCCAGCCGAAACGGCACACAAATACCGGCATTAATGCTTCTGTCCATTTTAAATACAGGATTCTCCTGAGTCCTTCCACCTCATTTTTCCCCATCACCCCGTGTTCCAGCCTGTTCTCCCGGCAGCCCTGCACCTTTCCACTGCCCTGGGCTGCTCCTCCACTTCACTGCTCTTGGTCCCTTCTCCCCTTGGTCCCCTGGCCTCGAGCATCCTTCTCTTCCCTCTCTCTCTCTCCTGTCTTCAGCTGTATCCCCACCATGGCTCCCATCACTCGTCTCTGTGACCTTTAAAGGTGGCTGAGGGTCCTTTGCTGAGCCCAGACCCCCTCACGCTTCTGCCCTTTCCCACCCCTCTCTTGTACATCGGAATCTTTTTCTTTTCTCCGCAGCCAAGCCTTTCCCTGGGCTGAACTGAATAATGACACTAACGCTCCCAGAGCAGAGCGCTCTTCCTCTCCCGCTTTTCTGCTTCCGAGTCTTTTGCTTTTTCTCAGGTTCTGCAGTTTTTCAGACCTTTGGCTGATACCTGGCACCCCCTGTTTGGGAGGAAAGGCGGCGGTTTTATTGTTCTCCAAACCCTGCGGAGAAGCGAGCGGAAACTGGATTCACTTCAGCTGTAGCCGGCGTGTTGGGATGGGACGTTCCCAGCTCTGATCTGGGAGGCGTGTGACATAATCCAGACATCATTTACTGGCTCCATATAACCTGAGGCATTCACACATAAATTCAACCTGAATACATAAGCTTATATAAAGAGGATCCTAAAACTATCCTGGCTACAAATATTTGTAAAATGCTGGGAAAGTTTTTTTTGGGGTTGGGTTTTTTTTTTGTGCATTAGGATGGTCGCTTCCCTCTTATCTCTTACAGATACATAATGGGGTCACTTGCATGGTCTTAGGGACATCTTTTCCCTGTGAAATACTGTTATTTCCGTACATGGATTAACAAGATGGACAAGTATTTTGGGTCTGGAGTCTGAAACAAAAGATGTTTTTTCCCACCTACAGAGGCTAGAGATTGAAAATGTTATCGTAGGCTTGTGCTAAGATTAATCTTCTGGCTACTCCCTGCACACTTTGAATCCTTGTTTGCCCAGAGAGTGATTGTTCAATTCAGTAACTAATGGCTATTATTTATTATTAATTCAGAACATCGTGTGCGTGATTTCTTCCCGATGTAAGAGCACATTAGCTTCTCCTGCCCAAGAAAACACATGTTAATCTGTTTTCCATTATTGTCCAAAAGATTTTTTTTCAAAAGGCAATTCATGTTGCCCCGACAACATTAAAGGCTGTAATTAAAAATAATTTTCCATTAATTTATATACATACACATTTACTTATTATGATCTTTTACTGCATTTCCCAAAGTGTGCACACAGAAACCTAAAATGCTGTTGGAGAGTAAGTCAATATTCAGTGTAATGATCCAGCGTGGAGTGTGCCAGCACCCTGATGTACTCCTATTAACCATCTTTCCCAGCAAACGCCTGCATAGAAAAAAGGATCTTCTCTGGGATCAGCAGAAAAACAAACCCTGACTTTTCCGCATCGGCAGAGGAAGGGAATTCCAGTCTTTCACAGCTTTTACTGATAATGATCTGCTACAGATTAAAAAACAGACATTCTGGTGTTGGCAGATTGCAAAAGGACTTGCTGGTTAAAGCTGCTGTTCGTAGGAGATGAGGACAGTGTTTATTGCTTCCATATGGTCCAGAGATATAAGACAGGCAGAACGTCTGGGGAGAAGTAATATGTCTTACGATATTGAGACAGAACATACTTGCAGCTCTGTAGGCTCTTTTCCTGGTACCTGTCACAGGTGAGAGTACAAGTGTGAAAAATTTGCCCATGATTCACCAGGATGATAAAAAAATATTGCTTAAGGATTGGATCCATTTGTGTGAGCGATGCCCTAGAAGTGATGGGGTTTTTAAGGGTCAGGGCTGGTGGCTGCCACCTGACAGACGTAGGTGGAGGATCTACTTTTCCTTGACTATTTCTATAGTTTTCAACCCTGTGACTTTCCTATTCAGCTTTGTAAAGTGCATTAAGAGCATGAGTCTAAATTTAGAGTTTTATAAATTTGTGTCGAAAAAAACTCACTTCTGCATAATGGAAAGTGAAATTTCTTGGCCTCGTTGACCTCATGATTTTTTTTTTTTTAGCTGAATTTAGAAGCCAGATTTTGTGTACAGGTATACAAGTAGTTGACTGGAGAACTATAGCCTTTGACTTTTTCATAATTATCATTGGTGAAGCACCTTCACAGGTGGGAAGGATGATAGCGTCCTTCTGCAGAAGGCTGGGGAGTAAAATCTTCAGAGATCTAATGAATGTGCTTAGATAACCCATCTGCTGTTTCATTGCAGAGGAAACAGGTAAAGGAATTGCAGACTTAAACCAGTCCACAGAGCTGAAACCCAAGAAGATTTCACCATTTAAAAGCTTAGCTGATCAGTCTTACTGTGTCATTTTAAAAAAATATTGAAAATTGGTATCGTTTGTGTGAATGTTGCAGTTGTACAGTGCATGAACTCACATAGCTGGCATTCTTCGTGTGATAACAGCACTTTGCTTTCTTGTTCTCCCAGGGCTGATGAAATCGAGATGATCATGACAGACCTTGAAAGAGCAAATCAGGTAGGATTTTAAATTAGTCCCTTATAAAATTCTAAGTGTGACTTTGATTTTTTTTTTTCCCCTTCTCTTTTGGATTTCATGACAGTTCTTTTATATGCACTTAGCAGTCCTAACTGTGTAGACTAAGAAAATATGCAAATTTAGAGAATAGTACAGCTCTTTAGGGATACGCTGAAAGGACTGTATGCACTGTAGAGTAGTGCTTGCCATATATTTACCTTCTAATAATTTAAACTTCAGTTTCCCACTGTAGTTTTTCTTGGGTTTATGTTCCCAAATCCATCACTTTAGCCCCTACCTGGACATGCAGGTAACTGGTTCACCCAAATTAAAGGGCCTCTGTCCTGCAGCTCCAGCTTTTGTGGACTTCTCCGGACTTTTCTTTTTCCTTCCTTTTCTGATACATTTTATTGGTGTATTAATTTTTAGCGAGGGTTGGATCAGACTGTGCGAAGCAGAAGAATAAAGAAATTGTAATTTGTTCCTGCAGACACCAGTTTGTTAGATTGTGAAATGTCTCTCCCACGTTCCCTTGCGGTGCGCACACTCCCGAGAAAGTGGCACAATCGTATAGAACTTTGTAAAAGAAAAAGGTTTTAAAAACCAAACCCAGCACCCAAGCAGAGTGCCCTTCTGGTCCAGTCTATCCTTTGAGTGACTGTTTGAGGCGATGCAGGAGGTGTGTGTGGACATGCAGGATGATCTGTGCAATGGGTGATGGTTTCATAGAGGGAAACCTCAACCAGGCGTTTGCCTGCCGATGAGCTTTATTAACCCCTCTGGCAGGTAAGATCAGGCAGCACAGACCTGAAGCCTCAGAGGTGCTGGGTTTGTAATCCAGTTTAAGCTTATAAGAGCAACTCGNACAATCGTATAGAACTTTGTAAAATAAAAAGGTTTTAAAAAACCAAACTCACTTGCAGGAAGAGCAGTTGCACCCCCTTCCTCATCATGCTGTCCTGCTGCACCTCGGTCATGGTCGTGGAGCCATGCGATGAGCCAGACCAGGTCACTGACCCTGTTGAAAACCAACCCCTAAAGTTAACCAGTCGTGTGTCTTAGCCTCAGCCTTCTTATTCCAAACCATCACCTGTGTGATGTCTTGTTACGTATAATTGGATAATCATGGCAAGAATATTGTCCTTTACATTAGTTCTTTATAAATAGGAAAAATACTAATCAAGCAGAAGGTTGATTATTTAGGCAGTAAAAGAAGATTGGGTTTTTCACAGTGGGTTTTTAGTTCCGTCAAAGAACTTTTGTAGAGAGCGTTAAATATTAATGAAAGTGCTAGTAGTTATTTGAAAATCTGAAGACTTTAGAAATTATGTAGGTGTTCAAGGAGTTTTAGTAGAATTATTTTGTAATATTTGCAAAGACGGTACATTTTGCAAAGCTGTAGCAGTTATTTACCCAGTAGGTTTTTTCTTTTTCTCAGAGCAGAAGGTGGTTGTAGATAAAGAACAGGTATTTCTGATTTCCTCATTGCTGTACTAAAATGGATTATATCCATTTATACAGAAATGCTAAAGATATTTTCCTGTCTAACTGGAACAAACCTGCAATGTGGTTGGGTTTTTGGTTTTTTTTTACTTTGTTGTTGGGTTTTTTTTTTAAATTGGTCAAANGATTGAGACAACTCAACACAACATTGCAGAAGCAGCAGCACCCAGATGAGGGACACGAGGGGAGCGTGTGGCCTCGGAGGAGATGGGGAAGGGACTTCTGGGCTCGGAGAGGACAGGGAAGGGAAAGTTCATCACCGGAGAAGCAGGCTGCTGGAATAGCTCAGCTGATTTGCTGAAACATGCCCCGTAGTCCTTGTCTTGTGTGATGCTTTACCTTTATAAAACACTGCTCTAAATTATAACTAAGTCATCTTTGGAGCAGCAATTCATGTGTTTTACCTCTTTATGGTTATGAAAAAAAAAGAAGAAATTAAATCCATCACACAGGCCAGAAAGCAAGTTTGCATCAGGCTGAAGTGTTACAATTGCAGAAACAAGTACTTAACGTAATTATGTATTTAATCATTAAATTAACATTTCCTTTTACCATTTCAGTAAGTACTTATTCCCCATCATTAAGGATAACTTTAAAGAGTAGTGCTCAGTATGAGTCCTACTTTGAGGACAGTCTGCCTTGCTGATTCCGATGGGATGTTTTGCTGCTCTGGAATTAACGCTGACCCAGACAACTGGGATTCAGAGCAGAAATTTAAAGAACAGCGAAATGTTTCCCCTGAAAACATGAAAAATATTTGCTGTAAATTTTCAAGTATCTGATGTTTCTTGAAAATCCATTTTTCTGTTACTGCCTTTTTTAAATCTGGAGTTTCTGAACTTCCCTTGCTCTATGTGAGGACACCTCTCAGACTCTTTAAGAGGTGGGGAGTGCCAGTTCCCTCTCCAGTTCTGCAGTAACAAGAGGGTGGATGTGCTCATTGATGTCGATCCAGGTGTCCGTATGCTGGGGGATGAAAGCCACGGGGACAGTAACTCCCACCCTCATGTCCTGTTGGGTGAAGCATGGACCCTGCTGCTTAGTCTTCAGACTCCATCACCTCTCTTCTCCCGCTGTTTTTTCCTCCTCTGGATCCTCATATTGGTTCATGCAGGAGCTTTCTGGGCTTGTTTGTGTGCTATCATCCCCAGAAGAAATTACTAGCTCATAGAAGTAATTACCTTTAAATACCAGCGAGCTTTGCAATTTTCTGCTTAGGAAGAAAAAGGGGTAGTGACCGCAAAGTTCGGCTTCTCTCCATTGTGTCATTAATGCAAGGTATGAACTGAATATTCCCCCAAACCCTAACCAACGAGAGAAAGAAATCCCTGAGTTGAGCGCAGCAGGCTGGGTGGAGGGTTTGGAGGGGGATGCTGGAGGCAGCGATGTGGTGGCGGCACGGCTGCGGGGATGACAGCCCTTCCTCAGCCGCTAATCCAGGCACTCCGGGCGGGTAATCCAACATCTTGAGTGGGGTTTTGCAGCAGGGCTGGTTTCATTCAGACTGACAAAGCTCAAACGGAGTCGTTGAAGCACACCAATTTACAGCCACTGCTGGGGTGAGGGAGGTCCTGCCGGGGAGGTGGGTGTCAGCAGTGACCCATCCCCTTTAAAGTCCTGAGAGCTGTAAACCGGGACAGAAAGGACAAGCCCAGTGCATTAAAATGTCCGGTGTACCTGTGCCTGTCCCCGGAGGAGCCGTTAGCTCCATGACAGGTAGCTGCAGCAGGGGTGTAGTGTCTGAAGCCGATCGCCCCGCCTGGCTTCCGCAGTCGGATGCAGCTGCATCGTCTGCGAGAGAGCCGAGGAGCTGCGGGCAGTGGCGGCTGGGGGGCCGGTACCCCCCCGACCCTCTCCTCATCCCCCAGGTTGTCTGACTTGTGTGGAGTGGGTCTGTAAAGGGCTGAAGTCAAAATAGAACTAAATACAACAGGAATGGCTTATTTTCACTTTACTAACCCACCAGCTCGATAACAAAAATAACCTGAGAGTTCACCCTCGCGTTTCCATGAAGATTTAATAATCTGTAGTTTGGGGAAGGGACTCGTTTTATTAAGATTTCATTTTGCACAATAAATCACTGCATATTTTCTGATATGCTACGAAGTATAATAATAAATAATTAAACCTAAACTAGCCTTACTTGTCAAAATAAATGATTTAGCATAGTTTGGGATATAGCATCTTTGAATTTTTTATTGTTTGATTCCCAGAATATTATAATTTCCAATCAGTGAAGTTAATGAAGTTCCAGTGTACTTTTCTGCATTTGCCACAGTTACAGTCGTGCGAATGTATATTTTGCACAAATATTTATGGTTAGGACTTTTCTGTACCTTTTCAAGTTTGTGCCTTTCTCATAAGTGTTTATGGCAGTAAGTCACGAATCTTTGGGATGACGAATTTATTCAAATGAATTATGCTTCTGTTTCCATACTTCATCTAGCAACCTGGAATCACCCAGTTGTGCATGACAAAAGCAGATTTCTCTTGAAAAGAATTAATTCCTGTGTTGTGAAAACAGAAATAATTTTTTAGAGTTAAATTTTAAAAAGAGAGAGAGAGGCTAATTTTAGGGATTTAATATTGAGTCGGAGTTGGTGGGTTTGTGTCATTGATGAATCCAGATCTGTTTACGGGCTTTTTACATTCAGTTCACATTGTTGGTTTTTTTAAAAAAAAAAAGTCTTACGGGTTTTGTCATTTGGACTTTCTGGGGGAAAAAAGTGCTTTTTTCACTTAAAAAAAAAATAAGAACGTGGTTAGGGTTGGTTGATCCTGGATTATTGTGTTTTAATCTTGAGGAGGAGGAAATAGATTTGAAAACCAAACTCAGATATAGGTATCCTTAGATTTTGGGAGTAATAACAGAAAGAGAACATGGTACTTTTTTTTTTTTTTTTTTTTTTTTTTTTTTTTTTTTTTTTTTTCTGAACTATGTTGTGAAAGCTACAAAAAAAGGATTAATTTTTTTTTTCCTTCTGTGTCTGTGCCATGTTATCCCTTTGGAAAAGCGAAATGTTTCCACTGGTTTTCTTTCCATCTACACAGTGGTGAGGGTGCTCCGAGATTTCTACTTCTTCCTTATTCTGGGGAAAGAAAGTCAAATATGGAAACTTCTGTTATTAAAATATGAACTGTTCTTTCTAAAATCCATAACCATTTACTAATAAATCTAGACTGGATCAGTGTCATTTATTCCACAGAAATGGATTTTAAGATCTGCAGAGGAAGGGTTAGTGAGTTGAAGCATTTGTTGGAACCAAACTCCCACTAAAACACACAAAGCAATGTCTGCTGTAGAAGCAGAAAGAAAACCTCACCAGGGCATTTCAGCAGAAATGCAGTCCTCGAGATTATTTTTTTATTTCGTTGGGTACGGTACCTTCCTGTCTCTAACAAATCACATTGGAAAACGGTTTGAACAGATATTCCCCCTAAGTGAGATTGCTATAAAATATGTATGCTTTTGAGCAGCAGACGGAATAAATTCTCCTCTTTCTCTTAGCAACACAAATGCAACACAATATAGGTAGCGCTTGTGCTGCGGGAGGGTTTTGCTCTGACCCACCGGTGGTATCAAAACCAGTGACAAGGCAGCCCTCGTTTTAACGTTTCCATGAAGAAGAGTATTCATCTTGACATAACTCCTTCATCTGCACCAAGGCCAACACAGATACTGCCCACCGATGCCGCCAGAGTATTTGCTTTTTATTTCTGACTCCCTTTGCGATGACCTCGATCCTCTACTATCGTCGTGTGCTATAGCCCCGCTAAATTCAGCAAAGTTTTGCTGGTTTATAGCAGATGAGGTCATTCATTTAATCCTGTGATTTTTACTATCTGTAAAATGGGAATAATAACATTTACTTTATAAAGCGCATTGAGATCCTTGCATGGAGAAGTGCTGCGTGAAGGCAAAATACGGTTAAGACTATTTTCATACAAACACAGGAGTTTCCTGTAAATGCTTGGCTCTCAGTTGGGAGGGAATACATTTATCTGGCAGCCTTTCAGTGCGCAAAGGAAAGTGCAATAGCCTGAAGACAAGAATGAAGACAACCCAACCTCTTCTGTTTGTTGGAGTTCTTTTTTTTATTTTCTTTTTTTATTTAATTCTCCATTGCTGGAAAAAATAGGCGCCAGAGCCCTGAAGAGTCTTTCATGTCACAGATTTTCTGATACTCTTGCTGTTGTTCTGTGAAAGCTCGGGTCGTTTAAAGGTTTTAAAATAAATTTTTATATCTCAAAAGTTAGAAAATTCAAGCACATTGGACCAGTGTGCTTTAATTGATCTCATATTCCGAGAAAAATAGCTTCTGCAGCAGCTTGCGAGGAAGAATGTCAGCTTCAAGGGCTTAAAACCAAGCACGGTGATTACTGCCATAACCGGGCTCATTAACTTCAGCAGAATTCCTTGTGATAATACACACTCCTAGCCCATAGGAAGATTTTGCAGCATATAGCACTGAGTTTAGCGCATAATAAGGAAATACCCGTTTGGCTGGTGGATCCGTAAGGAAAAGGTTATACTGTTTTGCTTGTAAGTATCTCATTGTGCTATTCACACCGCTGGTCTTTGATCAAATTAACATTTTACTGTGAGGAGAAGAGCACTCGGTTCATGCTATTCATTATCTTGTCAGGAAACAATGAGAATAATTTAAACTGGATATATTGTGTAAGGCTTTTTTTTTTTTTTTTTATTGGGAAGCGCACGGCAGCATTACAATCGTGACCTCCTGGCTGCACGGTGAACAGTACAATATTTACATACTGTATTAGGGAGAATGAAAGTATTTTGAAATATTTTGTTACCAGGGAGGTAACTCTATGCTAGAAAAACGTCAGGATGGAAATTAGGAATTTGTGAATAAGGTATCCAGGAAAAAAGCATTTTTAGACAATGCTGGATTTGCATGATCTCCATCAAGGTCAGTAGCGTGACTGTCACTGGTCATCATGGTTTTTCTAGGCTGTGCATAGTAAATTTGGAAGAAATGAAGAGTTTTAGCCCTGAATGATGAAAGTCAACTGTACCATGGCATACATATTTCTTAGCCAAAGTGGGACCGTTGCACACAAAGGGAAGGTTGCGTGAACTTTCCAGTGGCTCCGAGTTGTGCAAGATTGCGAGGTTTTAGCCATTTTCCATACTGGGCGTCTGTCTCTGGCTGCACTCTCTTTTCTTATTTCAGGAAAAATTGTTCAACCATTTCTAAGAATAAGATTAGGAAAAAAATTCCAGTTTTCCCCACATGTTACGAGTTGTTCTTGCTGTTTTGGTGAGGAGCCTGCTGTGCCCATATTTAAGAGAAGGGTCTTGGCACTTGATGAGGGACGGTTTGCCTTTTTCTCAGGGTTGTATCTTCTGTTGCTTCAAGTAGCAAAGGAAAAAAAAAAAAAGCCCCAAGTTTGGCCAGCCTATAAGCATTTAAAAAAAAAACAACTTCAAGTTCACACAAACTCAACAGAATCTGGTTTGAATTTGTCGGCTTTGATGTCCGTGCCTGTCGCAAGCACGCTGCAGTCTATCGCTGCGCCGGCTGGCTGAACATTAACCAGCCAGGTTTTTTTTCTCTTGGTTGTAATGTAAGGTTCAGTGCCACTTTGACGGGGAGCTCCGGGAGGGGAGATGCTCCTCCAGGCTGCCCCTGCCGCCACGGGGAGACGGGACGCGTCGGCGTGAGAGCACGGAGAGCGGGCGGTGGGGAGGGAGGGAGGAGGAGGACCGGGACGGGGCTGCTGCAAGGACATTTGGAGAAGAAGCAACGAGGAAAAGAGGAAGAAGGAAATCGTAGGGGTAAGACTAATTCTGGAAGTTTGTGGGTATTTGCTAAGTGGTGCAAGGTAGGAGCTTGCTTGTGCCTGCCTGGAAGATAAAGGCACCGGGAAGCTCAGAGAAGACAAAAATGGTGCTTCCAGCAGCCAAAAAGGGGACAGAGTGACAAGCAGCGAGGGGTAGGAATCAGAGCAGAGGGTTGAGCAGGGGAGCAGCTCCGCAGCCACTGTGCTGGGTCTCGGGTGAGAAGGGGCCAAACGCAGCCCGCGCCATGCGGTGGGGTTGTGGTTGATGCCACCACACAGAGCACCCAAATGGCAATGTGCTGGGGGCTCGGGGGGCCCGAACAGCTCAGAACGGGGGTTTGTGCCAGTGCAGTCATTAATGTTTCCGAAGCACTTAGATCCTTCGGTGGTGGAAACCAGCACACAGCCCATGAGGAAGCAATTAATCCTATCTGCAGAGGAGGGTGGGATTAGTTTGCAGTAAATAAGCTGCAGAGGTCACACACAGAACAAGGAGGACAAAGCAAAATATTCATTCAGCGAGCGATACGCATCCCGAGAGGCGAGTGGAGCGGGGGTCTCGCTGGGGAAAAGCAATGGCATGTTGGGGCGCGGTTCCAGCTGCCTCCCAAAGCCCTGTGCACAGGGGGTGGCCCAACCTACCTGCGGCCCCGGGGTTGGCTTTTCAAAACTTTTAAGTGCCTAATTTTGAAACTGCTGTTCTTTTAACAGGCTTTTGTGTGTAATTTATAATTTATATTGCAATAGCACCCAAAAGTGCTTTCTGAACGCTGAGCACATCTATAATTCTGACTCTAAAAAGCTTCCATTCTGGAAAAGAAAAAGAGAAAAATTGACCAGTATTTCCCAAACAGAATTGCCCAAAGTTTCTGCTGATGCATTTTTAACAAAGCCTAGTATGAAATCTTGTCTAATATTATTCGCAGGATTACAACAGGTGTTCTGAATTGGCTGGGGAGGCTATGGAGAAAGGGCAGCTGACAGCTTACTGTACATGCAGATGTAACATCTATTAGAAATATCCTCTGTGGTTTGCTTGCATGCAAGCTGAATAGATTCTCAAAACAATGCTGCTGTGAATGGAAGCCATCAGCAGAATTGCTTAAGGCTGCAAAACCCATTACTTATACAGCAGTAGATGCAAGAGCGAGTGCCACAGTGTAGTTACTTGTCCTGCCTTGCTGGAGTTGTTTAGCGATTATTAGATCAATATATTTACATCTTCATCTAATAAAGTGCAAGAAAATAATGTATCTCAATCCATATTGTTAGCACAGTTTTTTAATCCTAATTTTAGCCAGCTGTACAAGCAATGGGAATTTCCTCTTTTTGTGCCTTTTTAATGCTGCTGCCATTTTTTCATGCATGTGATGGGTTGTGTCCCATGCTCTGATTGTTAAAGCCATGTTACTGTGCTTTCACAATTACATTTTAATTGCCGCTGTAGAACCTATGCAAAATCAGTTAATATAATGTTGTGAGCAAATAGTGCGGATGATGCATTTAGTGTTTGATTGCCGTTAGTTTGCTGATTGATTAAACGTGCAGGCAGAGCCTCTGCTTTGACTAGTGAGTCAAAGACCCCGCACACACACGGGGATGCGGGTTTTGTAGTCACTAGTTTAGATGAATTAGGTTTTGAAAAGGATTAGAAAAAGTGGAAAGTCTGGCACACAAAAATAGGATGGTTTTAGTGGCTTAAAAATGAATTTATTATTCAATAAAGGAAGGGACCAACAGTGTAATGGGTAAAAGTTGGTCAAGAAAAGTTTTGACCTTGAATGGTGGTGGTTCATGGATTTGGAAGAATTGGGGATGTGTCTTGGAAGTGGAGATAGAAAATGATTTTAGTTATTTTCTGCTGAAAGTGCAGTGTGATTTGCATGGAGCAGCCCAGGTGAAAAACTGATTACTCAAGCAGGTAAGCAGTGTGGTTTTATAACAATAAAATATATAAAGTCTGGCCAGGAGGAGCACATACTGTAAAAACAACCAGGTTTTGTTCCACTTTTCTTAACAGAAGCTTATGCACAGTTATGGAAAGGACTTTGCTGCTATTTATTGCCTGAAGTTACTGATCCATCTGTCTCTACCCAAAGTCTTGTACAGACAATCTCGCCTCATAGTTCTGCCTTTCTCGTCTCTATTGTTATTGAATATTTGTATGGGAATTTTGTCTGGTAGCCAAGTCACAGGCTTATCAGATATTGCGTAAATCCTCAGCAGTTGGTAACTGATCTGTGCAGTATTGTCAGTTTAGGGTTAAATATTGTTGAACAAATAGACGTGCTGAAAGAACAGAATCTAACAGTTCATGTTTTGGGAAATAATTACTGAAGAAAGACAGCCCACAACATTGTATGTGTGTTAGAGAGAATGGTCAGAATATCTTTTAATTCAGCATTTACCCATGAGAATTATTCCCATGAGGAACCTTGCAATAAAATCTGCTTGGTCTATGAGAATAGAAAGAAATTGAATAAAAAGACTCCATTTCCACTTGTATTTATTCAGTCTGGGAAATTCAGTGGGCCGCAGCATTAGTATCAGCAGGGGATTCCTTGCTCCTAGCGTTAAATTACTGTCATAATCGCTCAATTATTTCTTCCTTGTACTGTTTAAAATAAAAATCCATCACATTCTATGTTTTTTTCTAACATTTATTAGGTTGAGTGTTTAGGAAAATCAATTATATTCAGTCAGGCATGAATTGATGAATGTTCTTGTAATAATTGTCAGTTGTTAAACTGAATGTACTTTCTCTTTTCACCCCTTTTCATTTCCTTCAGAGGGCAGAGGTGGCTCAGAGAGAGGCAGAGACCTTAAGGGAGCAGCTCTCATCAGCTAACAAATCTCTCCAACTTGCTACGCAGATCCAGAAGGCACCTGATGTGGTGAGAGAAAATATTTACTGACTCTTACAGGTTTCTGACATTCCTGCAGTACAGCTCTTTCAATTTATGCTCGCAGCTATAAAAATATCTGTTTGGAGTAATATTTTAACTGAAATGGATTGTGTTCCTTTGGGACTGCGGTTTGGTTAAACTTCTAAGGGGGTTGGTGGCTGCAGAAGACCACGGGAAGGATGGAGGTCACTCCGCTCCGTGGTGACCGGTACGGTGATCCATAGATCTCCATGGTTGGGGGTCCAGGAGGATAGCAGCAACTCTCAGAAATGATTTCATGTTGGTAGGAGCGTCAGCAGAGGGAAAATAAAGGCAGCAGTGTGGTGTAACAAAGAGTGCCTCGGTGGGCCATCAGAACATGCCTGCCTGGAGGCACAGGGGAGGCATGGAGCTTCGAGGGGACCAGCTTTGCTCAGAGTTGGTTGCATTAGTGGGGACCTGCTGCCTGCCCATTGCTGGGTTGTTAGTGTATGGGCTGTCAGAGGAACTAGAAATAAATTCAGTATCATTCCAGTTTTCACTGACTATATCTAAACTGAGAATTACACCTATAAATCCAGAAGCTGAGAAATAGAGAAGATATCCTGTACTCCTGAATGTCTGGCTGGTTGTTGCCTGCTCTGTGTGTTTCTAAATGAAGCAAACACCGCTGCTTGGGGAGGTTGGTAGCGCTGACTCTGCTGATCGGACCTTGCGGGCACAGTGCGGTGTTAAGGACTCCCGCTGGTCCTGGGTTAACAGGTATCACAGATGAGCAGACAGATTATTTTGATTTTTGTTTGCCAAAGGAGAAATATGGTATTTAAATGTAAATATGCAATTAAGTGAAATTTAGTCTACTTCTAAGCAGCAGATTTAACACACAAAAAGAAATCATGCTCCTTACATTGCTTTTTTCTTGTGAGCCATATACATGCTTGTCACCGATATCAGAGAAACACATGGTTGCCTTTAAAATACATTTGCAGAGAATGAGTAACAAACAGTAGGTCCTCCGGATCTGTTTGGTCACCTTTTAATAGGACCCAGTATTTTCTCAGAGGAGTCAAAATAAAAAAAATAAAAAGCCTGAATATCACTTGTAACTCTGAATTACCTGCCTCTTCCTATCTCATGTCCTAGTCTTATCATTATTTTAACATTAGGTCTTTCTTGTATTTAATAGTACTTCTGCACTTCATTTATATTTAATATGACAACTACTGCAGGATGAAAATGATCATTATCTATCTTATTTCAGACTCTACGTTCTAGTCTCAATAGGCACAAGCAGCAGATGATTATACAACTTGTGATGTTTCATGCAAGCAAATTAGAGGGTTTTTCAAGTTAAAAGTATAATTCAGTGTAATAGGAGAGCGTTGTTAACTGCGGTACGTGCACGTAGCTTTCTGTGAGATGCAATGGGATGTAGTCCCTGAGAATTAAGCTAAGTGTTCAGAAGATATGGAAAAGGTATTTTGTTGTGCCTGTATTTTCCAGAAAAGAGGGCATGGAGGATTTTTCAATCTGCTGCAGTGTCATCTTGAGCTGTAAGGAAAGTGCTTGGTTGACAGCGTTGGTGGGTTGGATTTTCAGCTCTTGTGCTGTAGGATCTTCAGTATAATGCTTAAGATCATTGTCTCTCTCTTGGTAAATGGATTCTTTCCCACTTCACTGGTGTTTTCTGAGGAACAGCCATTAACCTTTGTAAGACGTGTTTTGGGCTTTTTAATGGAACGTACGTTCATCATTGGGCTGCCTCGTGCTCTCGAGATCTGCACAAGGATTTCCTTGTGTTCTTCATGGAAGAGAGGTTCAGAGCTCTCCATGCATTATAGCTGTTGATCTCTTGGCACAAAAGGAGACAAAAAAGATGGTACGATTAGTCTCCATTATCTTTTCTGAATAGATAAGTTTTCTTCTTCTCTGTCCTCTCTTATTTCTTGTCCTACTGGAAAGTCGGTCTACTGAGGAAGTTTCAGGCTTGAGGACAGATTTTGCAGCTGTGGGAAACTGGAAGAAGAAAGAAGCTGGTTGAGGAAAGGGAATTTTTGAAAGTGGAGACCATAGGGAGAATGGCCTTGTCTTAACAGCTGTCACATCTATCTTCATCCCCGTGGAGGAGAGGCTTTAGTTGCTAGCAAGAATGTTAACAGCGAACGATTTTCATGGAAGGAGCAAGTTCATTGGAAGCAGCACTTTGGGGCAATTTTTGACAATTTTGCCTGGAACGTGTGGCATGCATATGAAGAGCCAAAGGCACATGACTCTGCCATTCCTGATTAAGAAATTCTGCTCCATTACTTCAGAATATTTTATCTGATTAGTATTTTGTAAGCACAGATTTTCATAGTTGTCAAAGCATTTGGGCTATTAATAATAAATAGATCTAAATAGAATCCCTTGGCTTTCACGGCTGCATCTTTCCAGTGCATTTATGAAATAGGGAAATTTATTCTCTCTGTTATCCCTGTTTTGCCAAAGAGCTGTCCTGGGGAGCAGAACGGTTCATCTTCCAGATTCACGCAGTCAGTCACAGGAGTCCCACATTCAGAGACGGTTTCTGTCTCTCATGCTGCCTGATGCCATGCTTGGTCCTTACCTAACTGCCCTGAATTCAAGCTTGTTGCCTTTTTTTATTAACATGGTCTAACACTTTTTTTCCCACTAGGAGCAGGCCATCGAGGTGCTAACACGGTCCAGCTTGGAAGTAGAACTGGCTGCGAAGGAGCGGGAGATCGCCCAGCTCGTAGAAGATGTCCAGAGACTCCAGGGCAGCCTCACCAAGCTGCGGGAGAACTCCAGCAGCCAAATCTCCCAGCTGGAGCAGCAGCTCACCGCCAAGAACAGCACACTTAAAGTAAGGCTGGGTTCTGTGCTCAGCACCTTTCGAAGGATATAACTGACGTACCAATATTGGGGTTACTGGTGTGAGTTTTCTGTTGTTCTGAAAGGCACCCTAAAAGCCATTGACTTCTTCAGGGTGCTGTTGAACTCCAGTTTCTGTGATGTTTTAGTCTCAGTGATCGCAATTATGTTGAAATTTAATTTACCTAGTTCTCATTGTTTTGAAAACAGAAAATCCTTCTTAGGTTTTAAAACTTAGTTCCCATCCCAGTGACTGGTATTGTGGGCTTGCCAGGAACGTTTGTTGTGCTGTGGGCTGGCTGTGAATTTACCCACTACCCCCTCCAGTTCTCTCCACTGCGAAAGGGAAGTGTATCATTCAAAGCATAAAAACAAGTAAAATCAAGCCACAGGGAGAAGGCTTTTTAGCCTTAATAAACATTTAATTATTTTTTTAACTGTATGTTTGCTGCACAGTAATTCCCATTTATAACTAGCGGTCCAGTCCTATCCTCGTTTGCATACCAGTGGCACTGCACTAAAACCAGAAGAAACATCCAACAATTTTGTGAGTGACCCTTTTACCTTTTGCTTCGGCAGCTTTACTGTCTTTCTGCCCAAGCCCACAGTTTTCATCTATCAGTAAGCATGAGAAATGTTTCCTGACATGTGTTATGAATCAGTTTCCTGTAACTCCTTCATTGTTCTACCATCTATGAGCTTCAAAGTGTAAACAAGATAAATTTATCTATTCCATTAAAGACTTGAGAGTTTTGCAGGTTTTATAGTCTGAGAGTTTTTTGAAAGGAGGAGGCTGATAGTACCCACTTAGCTCTGGCTGTGGCGTGGGTAGCTTGCCTCGATCAGAATGATTTAATGTTCAATTGAAACTCTTACAAATTGTTCTAATTCTGGCATTTTTTAGCAGTTACTGGTTTGGCTCTGGTGTAGCATAATTCATATGGACAAATACCTGTTAGGTATGAAAGCTGAAGCGTTGCATTCAGTGTGCTTTCTGGATGTTTTAAGGCAGCCTTGCAGAATTTTTATGAGAATTCAGGAGAGCAAATAGGTTCCTGTATTAACAGTATCGGTCTCTGCCCATCTGTCACCATGTGGGCACCACTTTTAATGAGAGAGGAAGGGTTTGAGGGGCACATTTTGTTCACTATGCCCATGTTACCTTTTTTTTCTCATAAAGCCTGATAGAAAGTATCTCGAGTCCTTGCACTTGACAGATTTTCTTGGAATAAAGCATGTTCCTGGTGAGGTCAGTATTAGTTTAGCCGTTAACTTCAAAGGGAACAGGATCAGAGAAATGACAGAGCAAGTGTTTGATTTTCATTTCAGTAATCTCCTTCCATTTTCTCACAGACTTGCCCAGCTAATGCTCTGTATGTGGGTTCCTGTTGATAGTGTCTGATGCAGTGACTCCACTGATAAAGTTTTACTTATTCAACCCTCTTTAGCCTTATTTCTTAGACTATAAAAATAATTCAAAATACATATTTTTGCCCCAAAGTGCTAGGAAAACCTGCATCTGAGATCTGTTGTAGAAAGACCGAAATCTCAGAGGTGATGTGTTGATCTCATGTTTGATTATAGAAGAATTGCTTCTGAAATACCAGAGGTTGTAGTGGTTGCCTCCACAACACAGGAATCACGGTTTCACAAATGAAAGCAATGTTCTCGGACCATTTCTTGGGGGAATTCTTTAATACTCTATGACTTAATGAAACAATACAGAAATAGTTTCAAAATTATTGCTGCTTTATCTTCATCTGATCTAATAAAACATGTCCTCTAGTAACAAGACTTTTCTAACTGTGATTACATTAACCCTTTAGTTGCCAGGAGTTAGAGCTTCCTTGCTACCCAGTGAAAATATCCCAGTGCTAGTTGCCAAAGAGATATATCAAATAACCCAGGTTAACTAAATATGGGGGTTTTGTTTATCACTCTAAACTAAACTGTGATTTTTAGTCTAATGGGGTTTTTTAAATGTTTTAAGACCCTGAAGACAGCCTGTGCTGTTTTACCTAAGACACTTTAGTCAAGGATAGAGTAATGATTATTTTTTTTTAAATAACATAAGAGGAGACACAATCTATGTGTTCTCTAACGTGGGTTCATTCCTAGAGCAAATGCAAGATGATTCCTTAATGTGGAAATATGTTGACATTCCTTAACATGGAAATATGGAAACAAATATGTTTGTATTTGCAAATCTCGTGTGCAGAAATGCCACCAGTCAGTTCCTTCCTCTGGCTCCCTGCACACTAGTGTGTTGGAGGACATGAAAATATATTTTGTCTGCATTAACCAGGTTGATATTTAGTGTAAGATATTAGTTCCTCCAGATTGTCTCACAGCTTGAACCTTTGTTATACCATGTTCTGCGCATTTTACAGGGTTCTCTGAGACAATTACCATAGTAATGCATCTTAACACAGTCATTGACTGGGAAGATGCCAAGTGCCTAAATGGTCTGCTTATATACAGGCATTGCCTTCTCAGTTGTTAGTTTATATTGTTTAGTAAAGTATACATTTAGGTGCAGATTTTCCATGGCAACAATCTCTGTATTAGGTAGTTGGAAGTGATGGATGTATGTGGTTTTTATATAATTCAAAGTAAAATATTGCTGCTTGCCACACTGCTATAACAGCATACAAGTACCTGAGAGTCCCAAACAGCTTCATTCTGTCAACGTCTTTTTTTATTATTTTTTTTCCTAACTGTGTTTTGTACCTAAAATTTCCAGAAATTTCCAGGGTATAGCATATTCCTATACAGAATTAGATTTAATATAGATTGCATTTAAGTGGGAATCGTTAGCTTTTCAGTATTTTATTTCTGTTTTTGCAAAAGGCTTTTTTCTTAGCATCTCCTTGCATAAGTAACTAACACACTAATTGAGAATATTGTTAGTTTTAGATGTATTCCAATAGGTTCTATACTTAGGACTAGTGTAAATGGCCAGTTATCCCTGTGGATGTCGTGTGGTTCGACAGGGTCCTCCCATTGCCTACATGGAGGTTTAAAGCTGTCTGTCGTGATGCTGAGACACCTCACCAGTACCGAGGGCTCTCTGGCTCACTGGTTTCATTTAAAAATCCCTTTCCCGTCTTTCTGAGCCTGATCTGGTGCATTAAAAAGTCTGGCTGGATTTCTTGTTAAAGTAGCTCTGTTTTGCTCAGCGGCGAGCTGTAGCTTGAAAACCTGCTTGAACTTGTGGTGTGTTGTAGCTGCCTCTCCTTAAAACTTCGAGAACCAGGGTGACACCTTGGCCCCGGGATTACATGGTACATTTGCATAATGAGATCTCAACACGCGTTGGAGGTTATCAAAACCTCCAACATCTTTAATATTTGTAGGATCTTCCTGCTCACATCAACCAGGATTTTCCTGGTTATATCAATATAAGAATTTTTAGTCTGAAATAGATTATTTTTTTTAAATTCTTAACACAATCCAAATACCTGCACAAGTTACTGATGGCTAAGGATGCCAGGACACAGTGTACCCGTGCTAAGCAAAGAAATTATCCGTGGGAAATTAAGGTGGTTTCTGCAAGCAGCATAACAGCATCAGTTATGTACTGCTCTGTTTCAGGCCTCCTGAAGCATTGATCCTGTAGTGATGAGCACTGTTGTTGGGTTCTGGGGCAAGGTCCAAGCGTGTGGCATTGCGTTATGGATTGTGTTAGGAGGTTTGTTGCAACTTTTGTGGCATCTTCACACCGAAGAGAAGCCATTGAGACTGCCCCAGGTCAGCTGGACCTGCTGAGTTGGGGTCAATCACCAGTGTGTCACCAGATCAGTTACTGCAATAAGTAACGCTGGTAGAACGACCTGGTACAGCTGGTTGCTTGGGCAGGAGGCATTGGAGAAGCCTTACAAGCCTAAGGCGTTCCAGTCAGCAACAGCTCCTTCAGTCTTTATTTTATGTAGATAAGGTTATCAAGGTCTGTCGCATTAAGAATGCCGTATGTGCCAAAGCATCCTGCTTGTTTGCTCAATTTATCAGTTTTGTAAAAATTTCAGCTGCCCCATTTCTTCCCCAGTCTCTTTACTGAACACGTGATGGCAACATTGCAAACAGCCAAACCGGGACCTACTGAATTCTGTAAGGCTTGGCACTCTGTAAACAAAGGAAGAGGGAGGTATAATTGTGTTTACGTTGAATTGGTTATAGTTTGTTTTCTAATAGATGTAAATTAGGTATGAGTCATTAACCCTCACTTGTATGCTGCTGTATATATGGAATAATTTAAGGATGATTTTGAAAGCCTGCAGAGAAAAATCTAAATAATTAAATCCATGTTCTTTCTTTTAAAGCAACTGGAAGAAAAACTGAAAGGACAGGCTGATTATGAAGAGGTTAAGAAAGAATTAAAGTAAGTGTTAAATGCTTACATAATTTTTTTACAAACTCTAGTTTAACAATGCTTGTTAAATGAAGCCACAAATCTGTGTTCTTGAAACAATAAAGAATTCAGTCAAAACCACAAAGACGGGGAAATCGGGAATATTGGCAGAAATTGCATCCAGAACCAGTGCAACTGCTCTATCGAGTACTCCTCCGTGTCGCAGCACAGTATCACAGTACCAACTGAAACAAGTGTCCAGGAAGAAAAGCCGCTAAAACTCTCATCCAGCAGGGGTAAAAATGTGAAGGTGGACCACTTTTTAAAAATCCCCAGCCAACAGCTGAATGTAATGCAGACCAAGAATTCAATGCAGGGCCTTTGGCCATAATAGCTTTTCTGTGCTCCTGCCAGCCAGTGTTCTGCATCCATTTGTGTCTTTCACTGTATATTTTTGCTAATATATTGTGGTTTTAAACTAAAGCCACAAATAGCCTCTTCCTATTTCAAGGGTTTTTTAAAGAGACTTAAAAGAGCCTCATTTTAAACTATAACAAGATAAGCTGTCAGGTTCAGAAGAGAAGTTTTTTGACTAGAAATATGTTTAGTGTCAAGGTTTCAATAACTGCAAGAAACTCCATCTCTTCTTTCATCATTCTGGCGTCTTGGTGTGTATTTTAAGAAGCCTGAAAACATGTTACCTTGTTTAATGAGGTATTTCACATGAGGCTGGGAGTCATGTGCTTTTGTGTACACATCCCTGGAGAATACGGAAAGCAGGTTTGGCTTTGCAAGGCCAACACCTGCCCAGCCCCTGGTGTTGTTTTGTTCAAGCCACGCTGGCTGCGGTTCTGGTCCGCTGCCAGCTGATGTAGGTGTATAGTTTCAGTCGAGTGAAGAGAGTTGTCCGTTTCCGTGGTCATTATAGCTGAATATTAACTGGTCTCAAAAAAGCTTCATCGTTTTAGGGATATGGGTAAATAAGGCCATGTTCTCTCCTGACTTCAGGAAACACAGCTTCAGATTGCAGCGGGTTTGTGCCCTCATGTGTGGAGTAGTGGATGGGAATTAACCCACAGCTTCCCAATTTGCTACATGAGTTACTAAACTGTGCATGTACCAGAATAGCAAACGAGTTTTAAATCCTGCCTGGTTTAGTGCCTTGTCTTTAGATACAAAACTCACTGAGATCCCTGTATTCCTGGTGGCAATGCCTTTTTTTTTTTTTCCTTTTCACAACACTGACATACGTGAGGGCAGGGGTGAGAAGGCAGGTAAGGGATCCATGAGAAGCCACGACACAGGAGTGTTCATATGGCGCTTCTGCCTGCTCCTGTTGTTTCAAGATGACCCTGCAGTGAAATAGATGGAAAAATATGGAAGTGGCCCTTGTTGTGTGCCAGGAAATTAACTCTCTGTTCTCCTGGCTGTTACAGCTTTTATATGCCCCTAATTTGTGGGTAACATTTTATATCTGGGCAGGGTGGCTTTAGAGGGCCAGCCAGCTAGCTTGTAGGTGGCCTGGGGTCCATACACTGTCCTTCTGGGCAGTGCAGGGGGTTAAGACCCTCTGTGAGAGCACTGCAAATGTTTGCAATGCTGCATCGTCACAGCAGCTCGTTCGTGCCACCCTCTCTGCTCCCATCTGGTCTGAAAGATGTGCCAAAATCTCAGCACACATCACCTGAGAGTGCAGTTTGATCTGAAGTGAAAGTGTGAGCAGTCTACGGCTGTAAATCTGGTGTCCCTTGGCCTGAATTCTGCTGTGCCTGCCTCTGTGCCCCGAAACACTGACAAAGATGAGCTGCTCTAACGCACATATGCAACAAGAAAAAAGATATTTTGTCAGTAAGAAAGAAAGAGAACAACCTTCTCGGCTGTTTTTGGCACTGATGTGTTTTCTTTAGTCCTCCCAAGGATGTTAGAGGCGTTCTAGGCTGAGGGCTCTCAGTATCTCCACGTCAGGATCTGGGGTGGGAGAATTCCTTGCTTTCTGCATTGCCTTGTGTGCCAAATGGCTTTTAAACCTATTTTTGAGATCTGGGAGCTCTGTATGTCCTTACAGTTCCCTCTCGAGTAATACGACAGTGCTCACCCTCCTGCCTTTGCAGTCGGGATCATAGGAACAGAAAGTCGAGCTGTCCCAATGCACACTGTGCTTTGGAGTAAGATCTTTCAAGTCGCCTTAGATGTGCAGATTCAAGGCACACGATCATTCCTCTGAAAAGCAGATAACTGATCTTGAGCAGCTGATTGAGTCGAGATCTCATGGGCAAAGATATTCCGGGAATCCAAAGGGGAAACATTTTGCTTCCTCATATTCCCGAGGAAAATGTCTCTTTTGTGACACATTTGGAGAGTCATTTTTGACACATTTAGCTTTCACTTTTTTTTTTTTTTTTAGTGAACCTGCTGTAGTGAATATTCCTCCAAGGGCAATTCAAGATACCATCAACCTGGATTTTTTTGTATATTTGGGGTTCTAAGTGTATAGGAAATTACCTGCGAAATTGCCAGAAGGCCAATTCAGGTAGCAAAGAATCCACTTTAAGCAGGCAGAGGTCAGTAAGTTTCCAGATGAGGTTTGAATACACATGCCCACTCCAAGCTCTCTGGAAATGCAGCAGCTGCAAGGTTCAGGATCCTTTCTGAATGTCCCTGCTGGCAGCGGCTGCTCGGAACCAAGATGTTAGAGCAGCCTGTGCAAGTGGAGCAAGACCAGGGTTTAAAGCCAGACTTTTGGTGCCAAGAACCCAATCCACACATTAAATATCTTCAGGCTTACTTTACACTGCTGACTGGTTTCAGCCTGGGTCTGTAGGCAGCACAGGAGTGCTCAGAGCACGTGGCTCCTGCTCCTTGGAGAGCGTGCAGCTTCTTGGGGTTCAGCCTCATCCAGAAGGAACCCGGCTGGTACGCTCCAGGACTGCTCTGCATTGCAAACCAAAGCGTGGTAAGTGGGGATTGTTGGGAGACCTGCACCACCAGTGGACTGCTGAGCTGGACTGAGACGGGAGAAGCGCCTGTGGTTTGCCGTGGGAAGTTTGCCACGTGATAATTTGCTGTTACAAATTGTTTTTTTAATTCAGACGGGCCTCCTTATTTGCCCATCATGAGGACATACGTTATTACTTGCTGTCCTTTCAGAGGACTCTGCAGAATCCGTGGGAGGATGAAAGCAGTTACCTACCAGTGACTCGGGTTTTCCCTGCAGGAGTTTCTGTGTATTTATCTCCCCCAGCACCTCAGAGCCCTGGCAGACAGAGCTGTGCCTCTGAAGAGGTGTCCCAAGAAACACTTGCTTTCAGCAGTGATTAGCAACCCCAGTAAACATGCCTCTGATGTCTGCGCAATGTCAGGATCCCTAAGAACTCGAGCCATTAATGCACAACCTCTCTCTTGACTGGCACGACTCCATTAACAGCAGAAACGAGGCACGCTTGCACGTGGGTGAGCTGTGCCCGCGGAGAGCAGAGTCTCACCAGCATTACTTTATGTGCTTGTGTGTCGGATGCTGGCTCTACCCTGCAGCGATTTCTGCTGGCAAGAGGTGTTGTCCAGTGACACCACATGAAACTGATGACCAGAATTTTGTGATTTTATTAATTATTTGTAGGAGCGCCTGTCAGAATTAACGCTGTACGCGATGAGTGTGCACAGATGCAAAATGCATGAGGTTTCTGTCTCAAAATGACTTTTTTTTCCCTTGGATTTACTATGACTTTGAGTGATCTTGAGTGAGTCACGGAGATGACTGATTTTTAGACTGTCACTTAATGGACGTCTAATTCTGGATTCATGCAGGGACAGATTTATAGAGGAGCCGGACGCCGCGTGGTCTGCGGCCGTTAATGAGTGCTGGGTGCCTGGCTGGCTCCGAGTGGCATCCAGAACGACTCCCTATGTGTTAATACTGGCCTGCTGCCTTTTTGACTCAGTTTCCACATTTAATACATGGTTAAACATCTTCTCCTTGCCTGACAAAGTTCCTGGTGCTTTATAGATGAAAAATGCTGTGTAAACGCTATCTATAGCTGTTTATGTATTTTTCTGCAAGAAATGAATGTCGTCTTTGTACAATGAGAAGCTGAAATCATTTATTGCTTCAGTCTGAGGAACTGAACGTCCTGCCTGCAGCAGGCCTATTTAAAAAAATTTATAAGACAAAGCATTGTAATAGTTTTGTATTCCTGTAAGATCCTCGTTTGCCAGACAATACAACTCTTAACCGAAAGACTTTGAAAGGAGACGTCCTTTGACTGCTCAGTATTTATATAAAATATTGACAATGAGACTATCAGATCCTTCTCTTAATGTACTTATAAATATTTGGATCTTTCATATTTCTTAAGAAATATCGTGCCATTGTGTCTTCCCTTTGCCGTAGAACTGGGAGGTTATTAAAATGAAAAACTGCCTTTTAGCCTGTAGTGTCTTGGTCGGGGAGATTATTTGTGCATATTTTCCTTGATCTGTGCGCTGGTGTGTATTATATAAAGTCCTGTATCTGTGGTGGTGTTTCCACTGTTTTGTTGCTTTGCTACAACTTTTTCATTCCCTTCAAGCTTCACAGATAAATTTATATTGCTTCTGACAGCTTAAAATGTTATATCCTTATTAACCTTTAAATTTACGCTTTAAACTGGCCTGGTGGGATTGCATACGGAATGATTTAGATGACGCTTGAGAAAATTTTCTTATCCAATAACGAGTTTGAACAGTTATTCTATATTCATTATGAGGCTGTGTTACTGCAAGGAAAGTTGTTATCACTTGTAGTGTTGCTGGAGAGTAGGAAATGATGATGTTAATGCTCATTAGTGCAGTTGTTGTGAAAAGAAGAACTAGAAAATAATTTTTTTTCTTCTGCCTTCCACAGTATATTGAAATCCATGGAGTTTGCACCATCTGAAAGCTCTGGTGCACAGGTACTGAACCTCCTTTTGTTTTCTTAATTATTTCAGAAGTTCAGTTAATTAACAAAAATTCTGTCTTGCAATTTGTTGATGTTGGCATGGCGAATTTCCTGTTGATGTTGAGACATATGGGTTAATCATTGTTTTCCTGATGTTTTCATATGTAAATAGCTGAACTGAGCATTTTTTGCCTATTAATTTCTTTTAAGTGGTCAAGGACAAAGAATGACGTTTCAGCTGTGCTGGAGCCGATAACCGTGATGTTGTGAAGTTGAGTCTTTTAAAGATACTGGAGCCGGCGTACAGCTGTGCTGAGATTTGCATGTTTCTTGTACTGACAGTACGCTGAGCAAGGATTTTAACATTTTAAAATCTTTGTTAGCCTTGAAAATAATGTTCACAAAAGAAAACAAACCTTTGAGTACTGAGAAAGCAGGAGGAAGCGCTGCTATTCCAGCAAATTAAGCTTAAGCTTAAGTTTGAAGGCTGTGAATTAAATTCCTGCTTCTGAAATCTGAGCTGAACATCGGTATTCTGGGATTAATTCTCAATGTGCTGTTTAACGATCAAGGGTTAGATATTTAGTGGAAGGTATGTGGCAGATTTCTGTGACTGATTTTATTTTTTAACAAACTGTTTACGCTGAAGCGTGGCGTTTCAAGGAATTGCTTAACTAGTCAGTTGACCTAGAAGGAATAATATCATCTTAACTCTTACTTTAATCAGATTAAAAGAAGTCTACAGCTTTTAAATTGAAAGCTTGCCAGTACCATTTTAAAATAAGTAGGATTAAGAACGTGTTTTGTTACATGTTTGAAAATAATGCAGAGTTGATGAATGACTTACGATGAAAATGAAGCCGTGAAATCTCTTCTACAGCTCACGTAGGAGCACTGAGTGATTCCTGCAGATACATGCATGGTGAATTCCCTAGCTGCGTTCGTAGCAGAGATGACGACTTGTTTTCTTCTTCAGAAATCGTTTTTAGTGCCTGAATGAGACTCTTAATGCTTTTAGAAACAAACCTCCCACTTTGATTTTCTTTAGGATGCATCTAAACCGCTGGAGGTGCTGCTGCTGGAGAAGAACCGCTCCTTGCAGTCTGAGAACGCCACGCTGCGTATCACAAATAGTGACCTGAGTGGTAGGTTGACACGATTTTCGACTATTCTGGTTCGTTTGCTGTCTGGTAAAGGGAGGGAGGGCCGAGCGAGAGATGAATGTCTGAGCTAATGCATGGCAGCAAGATTAAGAGGCGACAGGAACACTGAATAATGTTGGATTTCTGCAGTTTTATAGGCTGGATAATAAAATAAAACTTGGAGACCTCAGAGAGTCTTTAAAGGATAGGAAGGAGAGGCATTACAAGATGTACCAAGTGGTAGTGTTTGAGGCTGTCTTCTGTTTTGGGAACAAATTCATCCGTGGCACCAGAAGTCTCTTCCCCCACACACAATGTTATGCAAAATGTTTGCATGTAGAACACAATAATCTTCCTGTCTGATACACTTAGATATACTACCAGCAGGTCAGCTTGGAAAAACAAAATACTTTCTTTTTAGCGAAGCGTGTTTGCCGTTTAGCTTTCCTAATGTGGGCTTTTTTTACATCTCGTGTGCACATTTTTTAAATGGCAAGTCATGGAATTTCCAGATACTTGAATGCTTATGGTTTTTGCAGCTGGAAGAAAGTTAAAAGTTGCCACTGGCCCTGGGATTACTGAATTCTGAAGCGTTTTATGACTTTAACTGAGTGATCTTGGTGCATACACCTCATGGCAATTCCTTTATTCAAATTGGTTTGTTCCAAAATGTAAATGTTTGCTGCATTTGGGTTCAGTCAGGTCCAATGAGTAATGTCTTGAATGAGAGACAACAGAGAGACTTGCTGTCTGTAACTGCATTTATTCTAAATGTATAACTGCACTTCATGTAATTGTTCTAGTTTTAATGTTTGTAAGGGGGATTCTCCAGGCTGCAACATACAAGAAAGGTGCAAACATGAAATGCATGTTGTTTGTTTTGGGGGCCTTGTTTGGCTTATTAAAATTTCAATTATGGAAGAAAAAAAAAAAAAAAGAAAACCAAAACCAAAACGAAAAACAAAAATCCCACCGCCACTTCATTGGCCCTTGTAAATCTGCACTTTTTCCCTTTGCGGGGCAAACTTTGCATTTTTTTATCTTGGTTTTTCCCTCTTTGATCCCCCATAATGCATTATGTTTGACCTTCCTTGTAGGGTCAGCCAGGAGAAAAGGGAAAGACCAGCCTGAGAGTCAGCGTCCTGCAACCTTGCCGGCCTCCCCTCCTTCTCAGTTGCTCCGCAACGCGGGGGAGCAGGCTTCCAATACTAATGGTACACACCAGTTCTCACCAACGGGTTTAAGTCAAGACTTTTTCAGCTCATCCCTGGCGAGCCCCAGCTTACCCCTGGCCTCCACAGGAAAATTTGCACTAAACTCTCTCCTCCAGCGACAGCTAATGCAGTCCTTCTACTCCAAGGCAATGCAGGAAGCAGGAAGCACAAGCATGATTTTTTCAACAGGTCCTTACAGCACAAACTCCATATCTTCCCAAAGTCCATTACAACAAAGTCCGGATGTAAATGGCATGGCCCCGTCTCCCAGCCAGTCAGAAAGTGCTGGGAGCATCTCTGAAGGCGAGGAGATAGACACAGCCGAAATTGCACGTCAGGTGAAAGAGCAGTTGATCAAGCACAATATTGGACAGCGGATATTTGGACATTATGTCTTGGGACTGTCGCAAGGGTCTGTGAGCGAGATACTAGCCCGGCCAAAGCCATGGAATAAACTGACTGTGAGAGGCAAGGAGCCATTTCATAAGATGAAGCAGTTCCTCTCGGACGAGCAGAACATCTTGGCTCTTCGCAGCATCCAGGGTAGACAAAGAGGTAAGCGCTCACCGGCCGAGGGTCTTGCCCTATTTTGCTGTTAGTTACAAATGTTAAAATTCGGAAACTTCCCTGTACGGGGCCTTTTGTGCGTTGCTGCTGTTTTCACCTGCATCAGATGTCAGGTACAGCAAGTACAGCTTTCTAACTCTGCTTTTCAGCGCTCAAGCAGGTTAGTATCTTTGCTTCTGCTTTTTTTAGCCGCTGACTTGTGTTTGTCAGCAGGAGCGAGCAGCAGGGACACGTACATCCCTCACTTCCCAGTAGCTCCATGCCAGAGCTAAATACAGTGAAAAGGGTCAGTAGCTACTAAGGGTATCTATCCGCCCTCAGAAATACTTGAAAATTTTTATTTGGGGTTGTTTATTGAAACCAGACTTTTGTTGTGTTTTGTGTGATTTTTTTTTTCCCAAAGTGTTTTGAGAAAATATCACAGGTGATGCAGGAGATGAATAATTAAAAAACAATCCTAATTTAAAGCAGCTTTATATATGTAAGGCAATGATTTTAAGAAGTAACGTGCGTTTCATTGTGATTCATCTTAAGCAAAGACCGAGATTTACATTTAGAGAAACTGAAAAGTCCGTTGTTTACAGTCAAGAAATACTGGAAAGGCCAGGCAGGATTTTCCTCGATTTTGTTTAATTGAAAGCGCACACTGTTAGATTTATAATCTGTTCTTGCTTTTGATGATTGTACTTGAGGGGATTATCTGCCCATCTTTAACCTCTTCATTTTTGGTATCTCTAGACATTTATTTATATCTGTCTAATCTCCTTTCCGAACGTAGCTGTAATCTTTATTAACAAATCGGCCAGCCTTGCTTCTTCCAAAGTAGCCGGCTCCTCCAGCGCTCAGACACAGGCTCGAGGGGGCGAGGACAGCTCGAACCCTCGCGTTCGGAGACAGGCTGCTAGCTTCTCGTGTCACACAGCAACCATCCCCTGATTGTTTTGTTCTTACCAAACTTGTTTTTCAACAGAGAATCCAGGCCAGAACCTGAACAGACTATTTCAGGAAGTACCGAAACGAAGAAATGGGTCTGAAGGTACGTCACAGGCAGGTGTTTTTCTTTGCAGTCCATACCTAGGAAGTGGAGTGTGCTTTAGCTGTGTGTTTCCTTAAAACTGTGCAGTTTGATTCTGGCCTGGAATCTGATAGAAAAACAGACAGTAAGTATAAAACAAACCATGGGTTAGACGAACACTTTGCTTTTTCTAATTCTGCTGCTGCTGTACTAACGTAACGCTGTTTGGATACTTTTTCCACTCCCAAGCTCGCTGCGTACGCAGATAAAAAGAGATAAGCGATAGAAGTGGCTTTGTAAAATCATCAGATCTATTGAAATGCTCTCTTTGCTGTTTTTGTGATTTTGGAGGGAGAACGTTGCACTATTATGTGTAATCCAACATTAATTGCATACTGCTTCTGCTCTGGATTTACTTTTTTCTTCTTATGTTGACAAATACACTTTAATATGCTGTTAAATTAATGTGCTACTTACTTCAGTATGGTATATGAAAAAGATAACAGGATACCTGAACATCAGATCAATAAATTATCACTGAACAGGAAGTATTCATTATTGATTAGTTGCACAATTTTTCTTTTAGAAAGACGAGAGGAGGAAGAAAAAACAAAAACGTGTTCCCTGAAACTCTGTAGTTATTTTGACTTCAGTCAGAAATTGTCTAGCTCACTTCTAAATGATAATCTCATAATGAAAAATGCAGTTAAGTGCAGTAGCATTCACAGTCATAGTTTTCCCTCCTTTTCTTCCCCTTAGTGGTTAAAAAAAAAAAAAACCACAAAAAAAACCAAACCACCAAGTAATAGCTCTTAGCCAGAGAGTACTTCAAATGGTATCTGTGTTTAAATGACTGTTTCTCTTAATGTATTAACCCCTAGAAAGTTAAAAATTATTTTTACCCTGTTATTTTTTAATTCTGTTTTGGGCTGAATGTCTACTCATCCTACTTTGCCTAGCTGCTAATGCAATTTTTAAGGTGATTCTTGATCTCATGATTTTAGCTTGCTTTCTTTCTTTCCCCTGTGGTTCTCCCCTTCTGTTTCCTCTTCCCCTCCAAAAAAAAAAAAAAAAAAAAGGAGAAGGAAAAAAATAGACTTATATATGTTATCCTGGAAAAGGAATATATGACCACCTAGTTCCTCCTCTGATGGTGTCAGTGTTCTCATCGTTCCAGTGCAGCTAGCAGGGCAGGCTTTTGCACAAGGAGGATATTTTTTCTTTCATTGCATTAAGTATGTTTTGATGTTGTAAATGTTGGTAAAGGTCCCGTGTAAACTGTCATCAGGTTGTGCTGGCAGCGCATCGGTATATACTGTCTGTGTGTTAAAAAAACAATCAAACAAATAGCAGTTTTCCCAATGTCATTAGTTTTGTTTTTCTCTTCAGGTAATATAACCACAAGAATCCGAACCACAGAGTCTGGCTCTGATGAAGCCATCAAATCCATTCTTGAACAAGCCAAAAGGGAGCTGCAAGTACAGAAAACAGGTACGGTCTCATTTTGCCTCTTGCTCCTTTTATTTCAGAATTTAATTAAAACAATTACCATGAGCTTTCTGGTCAGTTAATTATATTCTTAAAACCCTGAATGTAGTTTTGAAGNTTTTTTTTTTTTTTTTTTTTTTTTTTTTTTAAATGTAGTGGAGTTGTTTCAATCTCTGAGGCAGCCCAGGTTAAGGTTACTCGTGTCAAAAAAAAAAAAAAAAACTGCCCGCTCTGCTCTGCCCTGCTCCCAGAGGAGGGATGCTGTGAGATTTCTCAACACCTCTTTTCCAAGTGCAGAGCTCTGCCTTCTTGACACCTCTCCAGGGGTGCAGGCAGTCACTCTACAGGACGAATCCTTTCTTCCACCCGTTCGCTCCTTAGAAAGGGAATGGCTCCTGCTTTCTCTTCTCTTCTGTCTGACTCAGGCCACAGGGACACAACTGTGTGGGAGAGGGAACTGAGTGGATTTGTCTGGGAGAAGGTCACCATCTATCCAGCAATTGCCAGTCACATAGTACCATCGTACTGTGGGCATCACGTACTGAAATGACAGTGTAGAGGAAACTCAGTCCTAAGTTTTATGTGACTTTATTTTTGGTTACAGAATGTATTCAGTGAATGAACTGGCAAATCCAAAAAGCATTTCCTTTCCCAAAAACGTCATTACTTTAACATCTTAGCCCGAGATAGGTTTAATTTCTCATTGTATGCTGTCATATAGTTAACATTTCTGCCTACTCCACAGCCCTCCCAACTTTTTAAAAGAGTTTCCAGCGCTGTTGAAGGGCTAATGCTGAAGTAGAGGGCACTGTGCATTACTTCTGTTTCATTTTTTAAAGTAAATATTGATTCACACTTTTGGATAGTTGTCTTTTAAATGAAAACGAAGCTAATCTCATGGCAAAATATAAAAGACTAGTTAATACACGATTTATATAATGTGACTTTATACAAGTAGTGATTACGCAGAGAAAAATGTGGGCTGTGTGCAGGAAACTGCAAGCATGTTGTTCAGTAGCATCTTTCATCTGAGAATCTCAGACTTCCTTTCAAATATTAATTCAGCCTCAAAACTCCCTATGAAACCAGTAGATAAAACAGAAGAGATGGTTCCACTGGTTTTTTTCCCATTTTTTAGCTTTTCATGTATTTTATAGTGTGTGACAGGAAGGAATGTAGGGAGGCAAATTTGGAAATGTATTCAGATGAGGCATAAAATCACTAGAATAATATGCAGCGTGTTTCAAATCTTATTTCACTTTGAGGCCACTTCTTGCAGCATATGGGTTCCCTGTTACTAGCTAGCTTCGCTTCTGCCCTTCTTTGTAGAGCAGCTTTCAGAGGAATTGGTTTTCAAATGCTGGGGACCTCAGTGGAGACTAACTTAAATGGAAACAGATGCCATTGCAAAAACCTCCTGGCTCTGCAGAGATAATTCTACACCCACGTTCCAATCTCTGCTCATCCCTGACTGCTGCAGCGCAGCCACACGAGTCCTGGCTCACCACTGAAATACTGCATTGGGGTGTTACCTCTTCTGAAAGCACCCGTGGCTCTGTGCTAGGGCTTCGGATGAGGCAGAGGGTGATGGCCAGGCATCAGCCTGATGTCTGTAGAGGCGTTTATTTCAGTGGCTGGGACCATGGAACAAGAAAACAGGAAGCAGGAGCGTATTTAGGTAGTCAAAGGAAATAATGGAGCCTCTTACTATAGTTCTTGCTGTGTTGTAATTTGTGTGTTATATTTTTGGAGTTGGAAGGACTCACCTTATTTATATTGTACGGGGGTATTAATAGTCTGTCCAGGTGAATGCCGCTGGGTTCAGTTTGGAGAGTGTGTTACAATTCATTTGTGGAGATAGAGAAGTGAAAGGGTAAATAACTTTGTAAACAGAACCATAAAATGTTATTGACCACTTGGGGTGGGGGAGGAAGAAGTGAAGGCTTGGTTTTCAAAGGTGTTTATTTGAAAATGTTTACAATGGTGGAAAACACGCAAGTAGTACGAGACTTCTGCAGTTGAGTCTGTGCGTGCAAAAGTCCAGCACTCTAGCAACTATAGAAATTTTCTAGTGAAGAACTTTGGAAATCTTATTTTATGTTGAAAAGTGCAAATCTTTGCTTAGTGAAAGCTCCTCCCTCCCATCCAGAAATGTATTGCAGTCCTTTTTCTGACAGGGAAATATTTTGCAGTAGCACGTGTTTGAATATAAAGCATATTCCTCTGTTGCATTTAGTCTTTTGGTTGTTTTTCATAGCTGAGCCGGCTCAGCCGCCTTCTGCATCTAGCAGTGGCAATTCTGATGATGCTATTCGATCCATTCTGCAACAAGCCCGACGCGAAATGGAGGCACAGCAGGCTGCCCTTGAACCTGCCTTAAAAACACCACCTTTATCTCAAGCTGACATTTCTATCCTGTCCCCCAAACTAGTATCTACACCTGCAATGTCTTCGGTTTCCAGCTATTCTCCTTTGGCCATATCCCTGAAGAAACATTCATCTGTCACTGATTCCAGTATCTCTGCATTGCAGAACCTCTCTGGGCTCAAGAAGGAGCCTCAGGAGGCACCTGTTTTAGAGCTTCATGGAATAAGTGATTCTGCCCAGGGTATGTTGAGGCATGTTAAAAATGAGTTGGGACGTGGTGGTGTTTGGAAGGACCATTGGTGGAATACCGTGCAGCATGAGAGAAGAAATACAGCTCTTCCCGAAGATGTAAAAGTTGAGGAAGCCAGTGGTGGAAAAGAAAAGGTCAGCAATCAGACTAGGCCAGATCGTAGCCAGCTCCAAGGACCATCTTCTTCAGAGTATTGGAAAGAGTGGCCAAACGCTGAATCTCCGTACTCCCAGAGTTCTGAAATGAGCATGACTGGGGCGAGTCGCAGTGAGACGCCACAGAATAGCCCCCTCCCTTCATCCCCTATCGTGTCTTTGTCAAAGCCATCCAAACCTTCAGTTCCTCCACTGACACCCGAGCAGTATGAGATTTATATGTACCAGGAAGTGGATACGATAGAGCTAACGCGGCAGGTCAAAGAAAAGCTAGCAAAGAATGGCATCTGCCAAAGGATCTTTGGGGAAAAGGTAAAGAACTGGTTCTCTCTTTTTCCACCAGTGTTGTGAATGTGCCTTGTACTCCCTACGTCGGTATGGAGCTCGGTTTGACAGAGGGGGATATACCACGTGTGTCTTAAGGAAAAATGTTTTTGCTTCCTATGTTAAGAGTAAGCCCCCAAAGGAAAACGTTAGTTTTCCTGTATTTTGTGAATTGCATAGATATTTATACAAAATGGCTTTAGCCACTTGTAATCAGAAAGGGGGGCCGTAAGTTTAGAAACGCTGAAAGCTGAGGCAAACCTTATTGAGACTCAATATTTCATGCTTAATGTAATGAATTCATGGAATAGTTGAGTAATACCGTTGTCATGACTGGAGAGTCTTAAATTGGTTATAAGTGAAGATTATGGACACAAGAGCATTTTTCCTTTTTTTTTTTAATATTTGGAAACGCACGCAAGGGTATTTAAACAAACACACAGAAAATCCCCTACCTCTCCTTAGTCCCGAGTCAAGAATTTACAGTCATTTCTTATACCTGGTGCTTGGTATCTCAGCGTGCTTTAGTGTGCTCCCAGACGTTCTTAAGCAATGTTTGGTTACAGATATGCAATGCAGATAAGGCTTTCTGAAGTTCTCCCGTTGTGGGCCCTAAGCATTGAACATGTGGGACGTCACGGGGGGTCCCCGACCACCACCACACACTTCCCAGGCTAGAAGAAGTGGTGGACATCTGGTGTTTCTTCTTCTTCTAAAGAAGAATCAGCGTAACAGTATAATTGGAGCTGGCATTGCGCTGCTACCTTTCCACTAAGATGTAGAATGAAAAGCCTGACCTCTTGGGGTCATTAGAGATCCCATGGCAGCTTTCATTAAGCGTGATTTTTAACCCCTGTACCTGTGCTGAATTCCAGGGGAGTCATTGCGTCCTGCCTGTCTGAAATTCCCCCTGTGCGGCAGTCGGCTGAATTCTTAAATATTTACTTACGTGGAGCAGCCGCTGCTACAGGTGAAAACACACATCGTTATAATTCATACGGAAAAAAATCAACCAAATATAGGCCTAGTCTCAAAAGTCCCAATTATTTTTGTTTGAGAACAAAATACGTGCCAATCATTTGCTGTTTCATCTGCCTGTGTGTGCCTGGACTCTGTGTTTTTCCTGTTAGAACTGATGAAACTATTTGACACAAAATATGAAAAGTATGCAAATCGCGCACCGTCCTTCGACTGTTTGTGCTGCCGCTCCGTTCCTGCAGGAAAAAAAAACCCCACGCTCCAGAAAGAAACCACGGCAGGAGGAAAAACATTTCCATCAATTACCTACAGATGTCATTTTGCAGTTTTACAAATTGTCCGTATAAAACCCGCTTGAGCGACACAGGAGTAAAGGAAACCAAAAGTGACTTAAATTACCCCACTTCCACATCAAATGTGTTAACGTGCCGTTCTTGGTTGCTTCACTTCAGGTATTGGGGCTGTCCCAAGGAAGTGTCAGTGACATGCTCTCCAGGCCAAAGCCATGGAGTAAATTGACCCAAAAAGGCCGAGAACCATTTATTCGTATGCAGCTCTGGTTGAATGGTGAGCTGGGACAGTGTGTCCTGCCTGCACAAGGGCAGCAACAAGGACAAGGTAATTAAAATTCCACTATGTTGTATGAGTTGAGGAGGAGGAAATATTTTTTTCATTCTTATTATTATTATTATTTATTTTTTAAATTTGCAGTAAGCGAGACTTGGTGCCCGGTGCTAGTCCAGGCGTTCCTGGAAGTGGCGTTGTCCACCCTCAGCCCAGCCGGTCCCTAAGGGACGCGCTGGGAATGTTTACGAACGAAGCGCTCGTTTATTCGTAATTGATAAGCAGCAGTTATCAAGCTCCTAATGAGGATGATATTATCTAGCCATGAGTATCATACATAATTCGAAAAAAATTGACCAAAGAGCTGGAAAATCTCGTGCGCTGTTTTCTAGGGCTGCATAGGGGATTTTGATTGTTCCTAGGAGAATATCGATTCTTTCTCAGGAGGTGAGCTAGAAGAATGAAGCTTTAAAGGGGGAATGCTGTGTTGCAATTACACTTTTATTGTGGCTCTCTCTTATCCCAATACCTGTTGATACAGAACGGCCAGCCTAGAGTTTGGCCTCGCTCGTACCCTTATAACGCCACTGGCTTAAATGAGCAGCGTGCCCTTGCCGAGAGCAGCGGTTTGCTATTTGTTGAGCCTGCTTACTGTTTAGTTTGTGGTTTGGCATCTCCTTTTATTGTTCCCTGATTCTCCTCTCCTCTCTTATCTAGTCCTTCACTCTGTGACATCATTACAGGATTCCCTACAGCAGGGATGTGCAAGCTCAGGTAATCAGCTGGTTTCAATGATTTGCTCTGAAATAATTCTCTGTGCTTTTGTTACGTTTCTTTTCCTTTGATGCGGAGAGGTTTCGCACGTTTTGTTGTATCGTACAGGAGACCCTTCAATGTTGTTATTAACAGTTAATTCCTCGTTCTCTCCTTGTTGCTATGGCAGATGTAGGGAGCACACGTATTTAGCTGCATATATTAGGTAAAGAGACTCTGTCTGATCTTCGAGATCATTGGTTCTGTAGGGGTTTTTTTACCATAGTTCAGCTTATCAACTTGACATGTGACAATGGCTGTAAAACAAGCCTTTCGTTTGTAATGTGATCTGCATACTCCAGCTGCCTTACTCGCTGGCGTGTTGGTTTTTTCCACTTTCATTTACACAAAATCTGCTTTGTTAATTTGAAGGTGGGGAAAAGACCACGTTACGTGTTTCTTTTTCAGGCTTCGTTAAATATTCCAAGCTGACCTTTTTTTCCTCCCTCCCCTTCCCATCTGAAAAAAAAAAGCAGATACAGCAAAGATGAGTGTCAAAGAGAAGTGAATTGCTAAAGGTTTTATAAGATGGCCACAGTATAGGAGGGAGGCTGGCACAGAACAGCTGTGTTCCTGCTGTTAGATACCAAACTCTACCCACACAGACTTTTTACCAATGATATGCTTCACTGACGTAAACCACTCGGACTGTTTTGTACCCTAGAAAAATGCTTGTACTTACAGCCAGTGCCCTGTATTGGAGAATTATTGCATTTCAGGATATGGGGAGGGATGAATTGTGCTCTTCTTCCACCTTTCTGCCATTCCGAAACACTCTTCTTTTCTGGAGCTTGCTGAGTTTATTCTGAATATCCCAAATTACTGCTTTTTCTCACTCTAGTGGGAAACTATTTTGCATTCAAAAAGATTTTACTAGAAGAAGATTCGTTGATGATATTCAGTCCACGTTTTTCTTTAAGAACAACAGTGGAAAATAAATAGATAAAAGCAAAAAAAAAAATGCCCCTGGTAAAAACAAGCCATGAAAACAAGACCAAAATAGGAAAAAATTATTTGCAATCATAGGGCTATTGTTACTTATAGCCAAGCATTTAGTGAACGTGGAAATTTCCTGCCATGTTTTATACGCTGCTGTTCATTAAAAGCTTGCCGTTGACTTTTTTTGTAGCATCAATACTGTGCAAGAGTAACTGTTACAGTTATAAACGCCGAAGACAGCATGGAAAATATGAGTAATTAATTGTAGCCATTTTAAGAGGAATTTGAAATCAGAGGAGCTGGGAAAAGGCTTCATTGTTATTGCTAATCATCCTATTTATGACTAACTGTAATTATAAAAGATAGAAAGACAAGCCCATAGTATTAAAACCCGACCACCTTACGGATTCCCGGGAGGATGGCTGGTAGCTGAAAGTGATTTCCTTCAGGAAGTTCAGTTCTGCTGCTGTGATATTTTGCTCCCCTCCCACACTCCCAATCTCGTTTGTCAGTTCCTGCCCTTGAGCTAATGTTTTGTGAGGCGACACGTTCCTATCAGCTAATAAAATCCTATTATTGATGATTGCTCTCCTTCTTTCCTTAAAGCAGACTTACAAATGAGAAAATGGGCTCATGCCCTTTTCTTCCTCCTTTCAGACGATTAGAAATGAAATCGTTGTACAGGACGTTCTTTTCTTGGTGCCTTTTGCTGTATAAAGGAATAGGGAAGGTTGTGACACCACAGAGAACAAAAGAACAAACCCAAGTTATTTGAATGAGGAAGGGCAGTTTGGTAATTTTCTTTTCTTAGCAGCTGTTCTGTAATTAAAAGCACAGCAAACAGTTTGGAAAAGGTAGTAATAATTATGCATTTGTGAAAGATCCTCCACTCCAGGGCAAGGTAAAAAAAAAAAAAACAAAACTCCACAGCTCCAGTTTTCTGGTCTTCTGAGACATTTCCCAGGAAAATCAAGACAGAAAAGATTGCATACTTGTAATTGTAAAACAGAAATTAATCAGAGCAATTTTAAAATGAGAAAAGGTCTGGAGCCTTTTCCATGTAATATAATTGGCTTGGAACTTGTTGAATGCATGAAGGGAAAGAAGTGAAATTAAACTAATACTTTCAGTGGCTCCTGAGTGCTTTGCCAAGAAGGTCTTCAGTGTACAGAGTGTCAACATGCATAGTAACGTCTCAAACTTTTATTAGCTGTGAGTCTTTTCATTACCGTTTGGCACTGTTCTATCAAACTAGCAAGATTTTCTGGATTTCTGACCCAGTTAGTTACACTTGTAGATCGTAAGGTTTTGATTAACACCTCATTCATGAAAATCTGTGCTTTTGTCTGGTACTTTTCCATTGTCACACGTGGACAGATGGACCCATCAGTCTTTTATATGTAAGGATGAAAGGACAAGCATACCGTGTGTGTGTATGTATATATATATATATATATAGATGTATTTTGAGATAGCAAAGAGAAGCCCGGCTCATTTTTGTTCTTTCTGTATTCATGAATTTTCAAAAAACATAGTCTATACTGAAATATATATATTATATATATATATATATATTATATATATATATATTATATATAAAGTACATAACTCTATTTTCTGCCTGTGACCTTTGATCAAGGCTTTGGTGATTTTGGGCAAGTTTCAGTGAACGTGTTTTACACAAAAATGGTGTCTGTACCCTAGGTGGCCAAAAATAGTACCACTGTGCCTTTTCTAACATTTTTTTTCTGTGTATTTCTTTCCACCTAGATGCTCTAATGCCCTTGGGTAAATCTGCCTTTTTAATGATTTCTATGTCAAAAGCATGGACCAAATCACATGGAAAAAAAAGTTGAATTAGTGTCACCCAACTGCATCAGCATTTTTTCATGATGAATTTGGCCCTTATTTAGTTCTATTACTGATGATCAGAGCTGGGTTGGGTTTGGACAGTAGCCATGTGCCAGAAGAAGGTTTATGTGCGTGGATATTTTTCTGAATACTTACATTGTACGTAGCTCTTACTAGTTTGTTTTATTGTGGGGTCTTGTGTCTTTACTGAGCATTTATATGACATTAAGACAAAGTTTCTTTTTTTGGTGCTGTTGGTTTCGTAGCTACTCCCAGGAAAGCTGAATTTTTATTCACTTTTATATTTATCCTCTGTGAAGGACATATACTCTCTATATAGTACATTAAAGACTTGCAAATACTCAGTGGGAAAAAGACGTGCCTTTTTGGTATGTGTTTCTATAAGGGTCGTCTTATGACCTAATGTGGAAATCTTCATTTGCCGATACAGCTGCGGGTGATCTCAGGGGATTTTGAATTTCCCTTTTGTTTGTCTTCCTTTCTGGGTATCATCCATCATTCCTAACCTCATGCTGCTTAGCAATAGGTAACACTCATGGGAGTTGAAGAAAGGATTATAGCAGCATAAAACGGGGAGCTAATTAGAGCTTGTTTCAAAATCAGAATCTAGCTTGAGATAATTGCATATTATCTGGTGATTTAAAAACCCAAGATCTACTGTATTTAGATCAACTAAAATACGCACAAAAGCTTTATTTTCAAAATAAAACATTTGTAACAACGGGGAGATTACTTCTTATCATCCCTTGGGAAAGAAAATCTGAAAAAAAAATCAGAATGGGATCTATGGTTGACTGTAGTTATGATATTAACAGACATATTGTGGAATGATGACAAACCCAGATATCTATTATATTTTTATTTACGTAATACGTATTGCTGTGATATTTTTCAGTAGAGAAGCTGCTGAGTGGGCAGACAGTTAACTGTGTACTGGGTACATCTTCCCATTTGCCTAATAACAGAAGGATGCTGTCACGCTGACTACTCTGAGAGAAAGAAAGCGGGGAGAGATTGTATTTCGGGTTTAGAATTCATATTCCGGATTACCATCCTGATGCCCTTAGGGAAGAGCTCACTAGCCACGTGGTAGCAATGGAAAAGCTCTTACCCCCTAATTTCTCCACGGTTCGTGATTATTTCCTTCATTGTTTTGCTTTGGACGAGCAGAGCTGTCGGAGATGGTGTTCCAGAGTAGGACTGGGATTAGCACGTGGAAAGCTGGATCCCTGGTACTTTATTGTTGAATCAAAAAGGAGAGATTGCTTTGCAGTCATTTGCCGGCATTCCAGGTTAATAAAATTGTATGACGTGAGATGTTTGTGGTTGTTGTAGTGTATAAAATGGAAGAAAAGGGAGATCACGTGGCTTTTAGTAGCCGGGTAGCTGGACTGAAGGAGTGCCGTGTGTAGATGGGCGACGCGTGATGACCAGTTTTTTGAGACTTTGAATTTGGTTGAGAAGGTTGTCTCCTTTTGTGCTAGGTGCAAATGTGTTTTTAAAGTTTGGAGCTGAATAACTAAAGCAGCCAAACTGTTCTGCTAACCCTGCAACACACTGGTGCGTATTGGTGAAGTTTCCACATTCTTTCTGCGTGGCTTGAGATCGCGGCTCCGAAGCAGTTGGCCGTGGCTGTCTTGATTTCAAACCATAGGATATCAGTTGGCTCCTCACAAGGGCAGCTGTTGTAGTCTGTCTGTAATGTGTGTGATCATATTCTGTGCCATTTCCCTGACATTTGGACCATGAAAACCTTCCTGGCAGCCTTTCTGGTATCAATAAAGCTGGGAGAATCGCTGTCAAGGCACCTTACTGGGACCGGGGAATGCAGCGTGAAGCCAGTGTTTCAAGTTCGTTCTTAATATAACATTGGCTATCCTTGCTAGCCATCATCTGGTCATTTCTGCCTCTTGCCTAGCTCTGTCCTTCCCACGCGGTCTTGCTTGGCCGTAGTCCTCAGTCTGTTGGCAATGCTTTGCAAATAGTCGGTATTTGTAGAGAAATTCCTGTCCTGGTTTTATTCTTTTCTGTCCATTGAACTACCCAGTGATTAAACTTGCAGAAGATGACTCTATCCTCATTGTGGTCATAGCTTTACTGTTACAAAAGTGCTAAAATATAATCATGGAGTGAACACTATTTTCTAGGCAGATATTCCTTGCGGCTGAATTATAATGACAAAGCACCAACGCACTCTTGAGGCTAATACGGCAAAGAGGAGACTCATGCTGGAATCTGAAGGGAAATGTAATTCACTCTGAAGGTGGTTATGGGTCCGTAGCATTCATTTTGGAGAAGTTACCCAGCCAAGTTGCAGCTATGTTTTATTTCTGTGGTTAATTAGGGAATGTGGGTCCTTCACGCTCACTCTCCTTTGGTGTATGTGAAAGGATCTCCAAGCCAGGAGTTCTTGGAGGGCTCCTTGAAAAAAATCCAGGTCTTCATTTTTAAAAATCAGAATTAATAAATGAATATATTTTTAAGCTGTATGAAAAAATAAACTTTCCTGGCCGTTATTGCTGCTACCCTTCTCAGGTAGTTTATAAGAGTGCCGGTGAGCATGGTGGATGTAGTTTGGGAATATGTGCTTCCACTCTAACTTCAGCATGCATTGGAGCACGTAGCTTCCTAGCACTCTGTTCAGGCCTTGTTTAAAAGAAACCATGGCCGTTGACTGGTAGAGCCCTGTAAATCCCACTGTCCATCATTTCATTACTTGTTACTTAATTTTGTAGTTTTCTTTTCCCTCCACTTGTCAGAGATGAGCAGCCTCCTTTGGGGAGGGGGCCCACATTACCTCCCCTCTTCAAGGCATGGGGGGGCTTCTGCCAGCTGCCAGCCACAGAGAAGCTGGGTGGAAAACGATGAGCTGATATGTTAGAAACCAAATATAAAAATAACTGGAGCAGCACTGAAAGGCGAGCGAGGCCGTCACAGTCGTGCTGCGGCGCGGGAAAGCCGGGTGGCTCCAGGGGGGTCAGGAGCCGGGGTGATGGCTGGGATCTGTCCCCCGTGGGCTGGCAGCTGCAGAAGAGGTCAGGAAGGCTCTTCTCCAGAGGGAGCAGATATTTTTCTGTTGGTAATGGGAGGCTCTGGCAGCTGGCAGAAGCTCACGTTGGTCTTCTGGTTGCTTGTGGGAATAGGAGGGGGCTGCGGGTCCAGCCCCCATGGCCACGTGGCTGCTGCCGGTGGGATGGAGATAGCCATCACCCCTCGGCCAGCCCCCGTAACAGCCCAACCGCTGCTCAGCAAATGGCAAAATGCTCCTCCACTGGATGAAAATTACCTTGTTTTCAATTCAAGGAGCAGATAATGAGCTATTTTCCTGCCAAAATAGTGGAGAAAAGGTGTGCTAGCACCAAACGCGCGGGTTGTTATTCCCCTCTTATAATGGGAATGGAGCTAGGAGGCAGCTGTCTTCTCCACCGAGTAGCTCTGAAACAGGGAAATCAATAGCCTGTTAGACTGCAACAGCAAAAGCCTCTTCTCGTTATAGAGTTATATATTACTTGATAGCAAATCATTCCCAAGAAGAAAAAAACAGAAAATTGCCAGAAAATTAATATCTTCTAAGTTACCTTCTAGCCTGTCCTTTACATGAGGGTACAGCAGGAAAGGAGAAAAACTGATGGATTTGTCTCACCTAATTTGATGGGTATTGGAGGTTTTTAGATTCGCCAGCAGCCATCCGGAGAAACAGCAAATGAAAGAATCCAGTGATTATTTTAAATCTGATAAGAAACACAAGTTGCATTGAAAACAAAGCAGAGTTGGTTTGAGATGAAATTTAACTAAAAGTGAAAATAGGAAAATATTCAATTAATAACCCCAATGAAAGAAGAAAATACAATGACAGAAATAAATGAAGAATAGGCCTGATAGTACATGTCCCATGTTCATACTTGTCAAAGATGTTGCTGATAGCAACTTCAAAGGTCCTTGTTTCTCTGGCTGTGTCTATAATGCCCTGTGGCATGGTTGAAAAGAGCGATTGTTCTCCAGAATAACTCGAGCGCTGTTTATACTATTTATTGGCAAAACCTGAGCTTGACAGAATATCCCCATGTCACTGTCAGTGCTCAGAGTCTCTCCGGTGACACTCTCCCAGGACAGCGAGCTGCAGGGAGGGTAACGTCGTCCTGGCGAGGCGTTCTCACCCGCTCTGCTCGCAGGGAGCCGGGACAGAGCATCCTTCATCGTGCAATGTGGGGTGGTCCATCTGGTGTCTTCTCCTGAGCCATCCCCCTTTCCTTTGGGTGGCCGAAGGGACGGTGGGATGGGGACAGAGATGGGCGCTGCCCCTCCGGCTCCTCTCTGCCTGCTCTGCTCACATGAAGGTGTGAGATGAGCCGCACTGTAACTACGGTTGTGTTTTCTGTTTGTTTCTTTCTTTTACCCCTCTGGAACTTGGAGCCTAAAAATAGTGCAAGTTTGAACTGGCAGATGTTTCATTTGTCCTTTACGAGAGGACCAAAATTAGCCTCTCATTTGGCACCTAAATAAAGCAGCTTAACTGCCTCAATGCAACTTTGCAATTACTGTCTATTGAAGTTGCAACATTTTGTTGTGTTTGGTGCAGAAGGGTATTATGTAAGCGATGGCAGCACCTAAAAGGCCACCAGACCTTGAAAGAGAGAGGATGAACAAGAATGACCCCAACTGTTTTGTTTTGGGGGTTTTGTTTTTTACTTGAGGCAGGTGGGTTTTTTCTAATGGAGGTTTTATTTAAAAAGAAAAAAAAAAAAAGAAGTAACTTGGAAATGCTCAGAGAGCTGTCTATTGTAAAGGTAAAAAAAAAATCTAATAAAAGGGCAGCAATGGTTTCTCTAATTTTCAGAGAAAAATCCGCACAGAATGCCTGAAGCTGGGTTAGCAGTGGGACTCCCCAGGGGCAACAGAAAGATGTTATAATCAATTACCACATCATAACACTGATGTATGATAATTACTGAGTGTTCCTCCTGAGATAGTGCAGCATTTGGCTGGGATGCGGCTCTTTCATGGTCCACTGCCTGATTAATATGCAAATAATAGGCTGATTGCATGATGAATGCAGAAAATGAGTTCGCTGATAACGTGAGCACCGAAGCGGGAAGATGATAAATTACTTTTACTGACTGTCCTACATTAAGTACCCTTTCTCAACAATTTTATCACAAATTAAGTAAAGCAGTATGGAGAGATTATGAGGATGTGTAAAATAATGTACCTTAATAGCTTTTATAATATTGTTGCGTACAATGTAAATGTCATTTTGTTTCAGTACTTTAGCCAGCACTCCTCCTGGAGAGGAGTGCATTTAGTATAGCGACGTTCAGGGTCACTCTTCTTCCACTGCTTTCTTCTAAGACGGAGAACAACCCACTGCGCTGCGGATGTTGGGTAGGACTTCACCACTGAGGCAGTCATTAGTCTCGGATCCATCCCATATGTATCTTGCCCGTAGCAAATGAATGTCCACATTGTTTAGTGGCGGAGATACATTCTTATGCACTGCACAGGGCACATATGCATTCTGCTGTCTGGAGCAGAGAAGAGGTTAAATCTCGAAGGAGGATATAGAAATACCTTTACAGTCAGGCGTATGGCAGAGGAGGACAACAAACAGTCATAAACGCGGTGACACGTTGGAGTTAGTCTCTAATCACAAAGTCAGCGAGTCAGCAAAGACACCATGAACTGCAGCAGAACCTCTGAAAGCTCTAACTCTGTTTTCCAGAAGGAATTGTGCTCACATTTGTTGCAATTATACTAAAAATATAACTATGTGGGGTTGTGGCATCTTGATTGATCGCTTTCTATGACATATTTGTTGTATTATTCAGAAAATCCTTAACAAAGTTTCTGCACACAAGCTATTTTAATAATAAGGTTATTGAAAATATTTTCCAGTAGTTATTTCTAAATATTGACTTCTGACTAAGTTACAGAAACACAGAAAAATTGAATATTAAAGATTAGCAGAGTAGAGCAGTGTCTGTTAAGACAACAATAATTTTGCCATTGATCACCTAATTTAAAATCTGATTTCTTTTTAGAAAGGGGTTTTTAATTGTTTAAAGGTGATATGTAAAAACAAAAAATTATCACTCAGTACTCTTCAGTGCAAAGACCCTATTTTGGCTCAAGAAGCCACGCATGGACAGGTAGGCGTTTCAGGAGGTTCTCCCTGCGTGCCTGCTGTGCTGTTCACCTCTTCCCTGGACACCCACTTTCAGCCAGTGAGACTGGGAGAGGATTTGGGGCTGTTGACTTCACCTGAGCATTGCTCTGATGTTTCCAAGTGTGTCTCTATACCCAGCTAAAAGAATTCTCGAGTTCCATTATTTTTCCCCCTTCATTCGTTATAAAATAGCGCTTAAAATCCTGGCTGTATAGAGAGCCCGTGCTTCCTGTGTGCCGTTTCAAAAGTGTCTCTTAGAGCTTCTGATTTGAGACTTTTGTCAGCTGGTGCGGTTGTGTTGGGTCAGTGTGTCTGTCCCCAAGTCCAGTAGATCTCAGCGCAACTTTTCATTTTAATCAATTAGTTCCAGTTGTATCTTTCTGCACAAGATTCTGGACATCCAGGATGTTCAGACAGCCCTTTGTAGAGACCTGGATGCCCCATGTGAGCCCGTCCATGCTGCAGCAGACAGCTGAGTACCCGAGTCCTCCTCACTCCGCAGAAGTTTGATGGTTTGCGTTCTGCAGTTACAGTTGTCCAGCTCTGTACGACATTGCTCAGCCGTTCCTCCTGCACGAGTCCCTGCATTTGCCTCCCTGCACCGGGCGCAGCATGGTGCATGCATTGTGCAGAACAGAACTTTTCAGCTGTCAGGGTATTTGGCATCAGTGGGGCACAAAGGTGCCTCTCGGAGAGCGGTAAGGCACTCTCTGGTGCAAGGTGTGGGCTCGACAGCCGTGACACGTACTTTTTTAATACAAGTGCGAAGCCAACATAATTATTGAAAATTCAACATAAAATTGCAACAAAATGTTGTAATCCATTAACAATACTCAGCAGCAGTTTTTTTCAGGTGCTTCTAACATTTACCTTCATCATTCGGATAGTTTTATGTGCTCCTGCCATTGAACATACACTCCTATGCAGAACGGGGACCTTTATTTTCAGTGTTGCCCCAGTGATTTCAGAGTTAACATCCATACATCTGCACGCTTTCCTAAAGGGGTTTTCTTTTGATCCCACATAAAATTTCCCTCTGAGCCGAGACCCAAAATAACATTTTCCCCAAAGTTACAACATTTGCAAAACAAACAAACAAAATCTCCACGATCTATAATTGTAACTATAGTAAGCGTTTGCAGCTGGAACTGCACGTACCTATATGCTTTACATTATTATACGTGGACGCTGCGGGGAGGTTTGTGTACTCCCTACGTAGAGCTGGGGGAGTTTGTAACTGTAGGGAGGATCATATTTTCATAAGCCACATTAATTTTCAAATTGTGACTAGGCAAGGTTCACTCACTTCAAGTAAATCCACCAAAACCACTACCTGAGAGAAAGCGCTCGGCTTTCACGGGTGTTTTCTTTTTAATTAGTCAAAGAGAGATGTGCTGCAGTGCTGCTCCACAAATGCTCAGCAGAGCTATCCCGTGGTTCCAGCTTGCCCTGCGCCACTGCTAGCGAGGAGGGTTGTTCTGATGCTTTAGAAGACCCTGCAAAGACAGCCATGGCTAAAGGTAACGTTAGATGGAAGAGAAAAAAAAAATCTCTGCCTGAAATGTTCAGGCCCTGGGAAAGACAGCAGCATGGCTGTCCTGAGGATGTTGCCGTTGATAAGCGGTGTGATCAGGTCCTGGTTCTCAGGAAAACACGCTCTGTTTTCTGATGTACAGATTGGGTACAGTGGGCAGGCTAGTCATCGGGGGAAAACAGCCGCTAATCCAGTCCCAGTGTGAGACACTTTGATCTCAGGCAACCCGCCAGGTCTGTTGTTGTCCATTAACTCATCTGCACAAGGAGGTAAACGCAGGCCCTGAAGTAGCAAATGCTCTTTTAAGAGGTTGCCGAGAAGTCTCCTGTCCACGTTTGTCTGCTTTCATCTTCCCTACTAATTTGCCATAAAGCGAATGAGCAGAGTCCGGGATGCTCCGTTGCCTCTCTGCTCCGCGCAGGACGTGGCGGTTCGTGCTGGTTCTTGATGAGGAATTTCAGATTTGAGCAGTTTGGCAGAGACCTGAAGGCCGAGCTTTGGACGTTATGAAAAGCGGTGCATCAAACCACGCGCCAGTTAAACCATGTTTGGGTTCTTGTCGGAATGTCACAGAGTACCCTGTCATTTTGTTTTAGCAACTTGTCCTTCCAAATGCGCAGTTCGCCTTATGGCATGCCAGCAGTAAAAATGTCACTTACAATAATTACTTTTTGGTGAAAATGCTTGCTGACTTCCTACCTTCAAGCTGTTTTTTACACAGTGGGGAGATAATAAGAAATGACTTTATCCTGACTGCTCAAATGAACACTAAATGGAATTTAGGTTATTACTGCAGATAGAGGACTGTGTATTGAAATTTAAATAGTGGATCAGATAAACTACAGAGATTTGTCTCCAAAAATTATAGTGGATCTGCTTTTTCAATCCAGTTTGCTCTGAAACTTCAAGCAGCTGTTGTCTGCCTGCTGTCTTTAGCGTATAATATTTTTTTATAATCCTTTGAGAGGTCCCTGAGTACTTTTGTGTTTTGCATGGTCTTCCTCAACTTCCTCGTGATCTGTACCTCGTTCCCCCTGAGTCCTTTTGCAGCTTATTAGCTGAGCTTGTGTTAGCAGCAGAGGTTGGGCAGTTCATTCTCCCAGCGGTTCCTGAGCTGCAGAGGTACCGAGAGCTCTTTGTAGGCAGGCGAGTGCACGGGGAGGAGAGGCTCGGTGCGTTGGTTTATGTTTGCGAATTCAGATGCTCTTGTTCAAGTCTTTGCTCTGAACTTTTGATTTACAAGTGGGTGTAAAGTCAGTTTCCTGCCGTGGCTGTAGGAGTTGAGGCAGGGTCTGAGCGAAAGTGGAGAACCTGCAGGTCTCAGAAATCCTGCAAGAAATTCCACCGGAGGAGCTGGTGAATGGCGCTGGGACTGGTGAAACCCTGCCCGTGTCTCAGCACTGCTCCCTCATCTAGATACCTCTGTTGAGGGAGATACATCCAGGACTGGTGGCAGGTCATATAGACGTCGGTGACTCTCTGGGGAGGTTGTAGCAGGCGTCACCTGCAAGTCTTTGCATCTGAGGTGTCCCAAGCTTCAGAAGGAGGATCCGGCAGAGGCATGCTGTGAACCTGAGCTGTGCCGCTGCTTTTGTGTAGGGGGCCGTGTTCGATTGCTTCCTGCGGTCAGGAGAGTTCCTGTACGTTACAGTCTCAAAAATGGCCTTTCTCAACCAGTGCCCTGCAGTGTTGCAGAGTGGAGTGAAGTGTCTGTGACTGCTGAGCTCATGTAGCTGAGCGGGTGATGTGCTGCGGGAGGGGAGCCCCGTGGTTCAGCACACCCCATAGGGGTTTTGTCACGTTAAAACGGCAGAACATGATCAGGCCTTGTAGAGGGATGCGTCAGGCCAGTGCTGTGTTGGGGGAAGAATTTTCAGGTAATTTGCAGGCCACCAGTGGACCAATCGTAGTCCCAAAATGTTCTACAACCAGTGGTCAAGCCGCTCAGGACTCAGGATCCAGTACTGGGACCTGATCCCAGCACAGGGGTGGGCAATGTAGTTGAAGAAGAACAAGAAAATCTGATATTCGCTGTATGGTCATAGCTCCCTCGTAGCTGTATTCGTCAACGATGAAATAGCCAGTGTTGGTGTTTCCGTTTCTTCATGTTTTAGCTATGAATGGAGGCCAATTGCACCTGCCAAATACTTCAGAGTCCTGGTCCATTTATGTAGGATCACTTCCCTAGTACTTGATTGGCATTAGATTATTTTCAATTTTAGAAATTGGTTGGAAGTGCCTAACTCCCCCAGACCCGAGTTACATTTTGAATTAATAACATAAAAGTGCATGGTGGACCCTTTGCACTTTCATGGCTCAGTTATACTCGCAGCTTTAGATTTGGATCACTTAACTGCAGTTAGGGTATGTTTGAATCCTTGATTATGTTCATCAACATCAACCTGTAATTGTGCAAAGGTTTTATCAGTTTCCTGATCATTCAAAATTGTCATGTTGGTCTGTGTCTTCATCACATGCTTGGGACCCAATGGACACCACCTTTCCCCCAAGTTAGTTTGGGGGGGACCCTGTTTCTCCCATCCTCTGTAAAGCACAGAGCATGGCTGGTGGCTTTGGCTACCTGAGACTTGACGAACTCCAGGTTCTGCAGTGACCTCGTCACTGATGATGCTCTTGATCTCTCCAGCTCTTTCATTCTAGCACCTTTTTTTTGAAGCTTTTGGGCTTTTGCTTCAGGTTTTAAACTGGATGTAGGATGTTGGGATGCAAGTTTTACACTTGTGCTGACAAAATCATCTCTTCCATCACTAAATACAAACATGTAAAAGTTTGGTGAACATCACTTATTCACTCATAAGAAACTGGATCGTTCTTAAGTTAGTGCTGTTCTTCAGTCTGGGGTTAGAAAAGCAGAACATGTTTTAAAGAAATAAGCTTTCAGTGTATTATTTTCATTGGAAATGTTTAGTTGCTACTTTGGAAATCTTAATATGTGTTTTTCACATGTCCTGAATTTGTTTCTTTGTCCTGTGAGAAACTTGAGAGAAATGAATAGACAAATTATTTCATAAAACATGCGAAATGGCAGCGGATTGACAGTTAAATCTGCAATAGTGAATACATTCAATTTTCCCCTTTGTTCTGTCAGCATTCACTTGTACTCTAAATGTCTGTTTAATTTTTTAAGTAGATTAACAGGAAATGTTTGCATTATTTGATTATTGAATTGACTTTTCCAAATAATGGATCTTTTCCTCAAATATTTATTTGATCTTGAAAATGTTTTTCCATAAGGGAAAAATGCTAAAAATGAACAGGGAACATATTTTGTGTTATTTGTAGCATAGGCGTGTAATGCCTCATCTGCAATCACTGTACACTTGCCTTTCGTTGGGGGGGGGAAAAAAAAAAAGCAGTTTGTCATCTGTACTGCCTTCCAAAATTAGATTCAGATAATCCTACCTTTTTGTGTAAATAAGCAGCAGATTGGTCTTAAAAATGAAACTCCAGTAAGCTCTTGATATGTGATATAAAAAATAAATAAGCTAATATGTGAGCAACACCGCGCAGTCCGGTGATAGATGATGGTATGGATTACCTTTGTTGTTTCCATAATTAGGCTGGGCAGGGAGAGGAGAGGGAGAAGGAGGCATTGGTAAATGCTTTTGTTTGGTCCTGGGTGGTTGGGGGTTTTTTTCTGAATTTGGATTTTTTTTCTGCGCTCCGGGCGTGCGTGTGGTTTGCAGCGCACGGATGAGGAATTGTATAGGAAATTTGCAGCTGCTCTAGTTATTCGGGAAGATTTGTATAAGCTGGCACAAGGGACAAAATTAGAGGGAAGTTGAACGAGCGCCGTGCAGTTTATTAGCGAGGCAGCCATAATTTTGACCTTGCTGTGGGTTAAAGGACACAGACCTGAGAAGAAATCTGTTTATCATGTAGGGAATTCATGCCATCCCTGACAGTGTACAGTGAACAAGATGGATGAGCTGCCAAATTGGTCCCTCGCATGGGTGAATCAGGGCAAATTTACAGTACAATTCCTTTGCCGCTCCTGATACAAAAATAACATTTGCTGGGTTTTATATTCGGTTGTACGATGACCCAGGGTGAGCAGAGAAAAGAAATAAGATTTGTAGGTTCCCTGTTACCTTAAAGATTTATATGCACCTCGCTTTCCTTTTCTGTCTGCCTCTTCTGCATCCCTCGTAAAGCATGAAGGAAGAAGTCCAATTGCTTGGTTCAAGAGAGGAACTTTATGTGAGCGTGTCAGGGAACCTCTCTCAAATGCAGCATCATGAAAGCTTCTGTTTCCTTCAACAACACAGTTATACCGAGCACCCCCCTTCAGTTGAACCCTACTTATGCAGCATTTTCCTTTAGTATCTGGGATGGGTTTGTGTGCTGCACAAGCTGCGTGTTCTGTAACGGTTTGACGATATTCTGGAAAACAAAGAACAAAGTTAACAAATGGTGGAATTTGCCATTAGCCATCGCCGGGGTAGCGACAGGACCTGGTGCTGCGCAGTGATCCCTGCTCATAGGGGTGTTGCGGTGCTCAGAACACACAGTGCTCTTAGGGGGATGAAGTTTTTGATGTAGGCTGGCCTCACCCTCCTACAATTGAGGGTGTTGTAAACTTCCTCCAGAGATCTGGAGACGAATGCACTGATGGATGTATGCATCCGAGAGAGGTGTGATTAACCGTGTCGAGTAACGAGATGTGAGACAGCAAGGAGGAGGAAGCAGTCCCACAAAAATGGGAAAGAACCGTGAATGGAGGAATCACGTGTGCTCTTTATCTTTTGAAGGGAATTGTTCTTCTAAACCACAGTGTCTGTGTGTTGTTGCTTTAAAAAAATGTTTAGACTATACCCGTAGATGTCTGGATTTTGTGCATAAGCTCAGTTGGAACATTCTGTTAGAGATAAATGTGAGTTTATTAGGGGAAAACAACATTTTGTACTGAACCTATTGTTGTTGGCAAATCAACAGATTCAGAAAGCTTTCTTGGAAACAAAGTGTCACAATAACAGATTTGGGTGTCTCCTGATCCACTAGCTATCTTTATGTTGGATTCTCAAACACATTAATTAATAGAACATAATTACAAACTGTATTTTAATCTTGTTATTTCTGGGCAAAGAGAAGTGCAAAAATGTGATGTGAGTGATAAGAAACAAAATGAAATCAATAACACTCTCAAAATACGAAGTTGTATCAGTTGTAAAAAATCTCTCATTGACACTACAAAACAGTGGTGGAATGAGTTTCTTGCAAAAAGCTTGAACCAGTCTGCAGTGGTAGATTTGAAAGCATCCTTATGCAGAAATGTTGGGGAAAGCAAAGCTGTGAGATTTCCTGACCAAGGAAATTTCTTGCAAACTTACAAACTAGTGCACTTCATTTTTTCCTGATTTTTATTTGTGTTTGTACATCTTGTCTTTAGAAGAAAGCAGAGAGGACTCAAGATAAAATTAGAAAATAATTCTGTTTTGAAAAAGAAGCTTTTAGTAACCAAGTTGTAACAAGTAGCATTTCGTACTTAGGCGTTTCTTTAAGGTAGAATATAAATGAGAAGGAAAGTTAAATATCCTGCAATCAAAACATAACAATTATGCTAAAGTGGGAACTTTTTTCTTTTTTTAATTACAGAAAGCACTCCAAAGACTTCTGCCAGTTGCAGTCCTGCTCCTGAATCTCCCATGAGTTCCAGTGAATCAGTGAAAAGCCTGACTGAACTGGTACAGCAACCCTGTCCCGCTATAGAGACAAGTAAGGATGGCAAAACCCAAGAATCTAGCGAGGCGCCTGCTTCTGAATCCCAATCTACAACACCTTTGCCGCTGTCGGGCCACTCGGCACTCAGCATTCAAGAACTGGTTGCTATGTCCCCTGAGCTGGATACGTATGGCATTACGAAGAGGGTCAAAGAAGTGCTAACGGACAACAATCTTGGTAAATCGCTTTGTTCCTTTTTCTTTACCAAAATAAAATGAAACAGTTCATGTGTCTATTTTTAAGCTATGTTTCAGCAGATGTTTACAAGAATACTTGATTTTGACTCTGGCCTAAGTTTTAATCTGTTAAGAAGATTTTAATTTTTTTTAAACTGGTAGAAAAATCTTTTCAGATCATTACATTCTACTTAAAGTCAACCTACCCTTACTCTTCTTAAGCTCTGCTCCTGGCTCACCACCCAGCTACTGCTCCCACCTCCCTAAATACAGTCTAGCAGGCTGTCAAAACCAAAACCCAGAAAGCCAGTGAGATCTCCCCTTCAGAACTGCTCTTTTGCCCATGTGGGTAGTTCAAGGCCCCCCAGCATTTTAGGTGTAGGTGAAGTAGAGGAGTCCGGTATGATTGGAGAGAGAGGCACATCACAAGCAAAAGTGTAGCCTGCTGTAGAGATAGGAGGGTAAATCCAGGCTCAGCTGAGGTTTAGGTGAGCCTGTAGATAAGTGTGTGGGGCCGTTCAGTTGTTTTGCGTAGAGATGTGCAGTGCTAAGGCTGCTTTTCCTTACGGATGAGTTTTCGGGTGTCAGATTCAGTGTAATGTTGACATGGTTATCCATTGGGAGTAATCAAAGGGAATGACCTGATCTGAGTATGGGAAATCCCCACTGAATGCTGTACTGTGCCTCTAAATCACGAGTTCTTCGTATGCATTTAACACCTGCTTCCCTCACACGGTGTTGGGAAACCTGTAGGAGTCCTTTGCAGGCTCTAGCGGGAAGGCAGTAGGGCTGCCCCAGTGTTACCCGCACGTGCTTCTGGGGCTTAGCTGGGGATTCATCTCTCCTGCGTTTAGATGGTCGAAGTAGGTGTCTGAGATGGTGGAGATGGATCACTCTCCAGAAGTGCCAGTTTCTCTCCATTCACTACAGATGGGACCAAGAAGATAGGTTTAGATTTGAACTGCTGATGATACTTATGGAAGAAGAATTCCATCCGTATCATCTGAACATTACGACTGTATGAGTAAAAACTCCAGTATTTTAGTATGTAAGGAAGCCTTTTTTCAGCTAGACACAGAATAATTTGTTATTATCTTAGATTTTTTTTTTAAAAGGGGAAAAATAGTGGGATGGAGGGGTTGCAAGTTCTCACTTAAGGTTAATTTGGGGAAAAAAAGAAAATGGTCTTGATCATGGACGTATCCTGCATGAGGTTGTGTTGAATGAACCCAGCAGAATTACTTGCTCATGCATGTTGCAATGGGCAGATTGTGGTTGCTTGTTCAGTGGAGATAATGTAGAGATAAAGCCCCAAGTCACGGGTTGGGTTTGCAGGTCCAAGCCCCTAGTTTTGGGGCAGAATACTGTTGAGTGCTGTACCTGCTCTGGTGTTCCAGAGAGGTTTGAAAAAAGTATTTTTGTTTGCATTTGCTTTGATGCCATTTTTACTTAGTCTTTTTTATTTCCCATGGTTTTTGTTTTCCTACAGTGTGGCTGACAAGCCTAAAAAGCAGCAGAAGAGCCAGGAAATGTGCCCCAAACTCTGCATTAGGTGTGGAACCAGTTTCAATGTCTCTTTTTGTGCCCTCAGTGTGCTAGTGCGCCAGATTGACTCGGTGCACAGGTTTCTCTGTCGCAGGGCCTCGTGAACCTGTCCTAGGCAACTCGTGGTGGCTCAGTTGTTCCAATATCATCAGCCAGTAAAGACCACAGTTGTGCAAAACCATTCAAGATGTGTGGTGGGTCTCTCCTCCCACGCAGTCACTGTTTTAGCAAACGATGCTGGCAGCATTAACGCTGAGATGTTGCTGGTATTCCTAGTCCCCAAATGTCATAATATTATCAGTGATTCCCTGTTGGGCAACATGTAACTCAGGGAAGCAAATGCAGTGAGCTGGTGGAGGATTGCAGTGGTGGGGATTTTGCAGAAAGGGCCAGGTCTGACTGTGAAACCATCATAACTTACACAGAGTTTTGTCCATGAGGGGCTATATCAGTGGGAACAGACATGAAGGATATTAGAGTAAAAGATGGGGAGAATTAGCGGGAGTTTTAGGAAACCTGTGCTTAAAAATATTCCAGTTATTAATAGCACACTGATGAAGATGGTGTGATACACTTGCTACCCCCTGAGAACAATTTCTAACACATTGCCCATTAGCTTGGGAGTCTTTCAGGTGTTTTATCATGTCCTGCCATATCCTGGGATAAAATAAATGACACAAACATCTTTAGCTTTGCTCTTAACACCTAGAGAACATAATGTTACTCCTGCCACGTCTGCATTTTTCGTTTTTAGGCTGCAGTTTGAAGTTTGTTTCCTTTAGCAGCATTGCTAGTACCTGATCTGGGCTGCTTGGTCCCAACCCTTTTTAAAATTTCTGCTGGTATTGCTGTTTATGTGGCCACGCAGTAAACTGGACCAGTTGGTCTGAGTTGAAAGAGGTCCTTTTATTCTTGGTAGGTTGGTTTGACTCGGCTCAGTTCCCTGCTCCCATTTACTGTGCAGCCACAGGGGCAGTGGCCACGCTGGCCCTGCACAGCGGCTGGAAGGAACGCTCATCGCGTTGCAGCCTGAGCACCGCCTGGGGTTAGGAAATGTGGGGAATGTTAAAGGGAAGTTATTTACAAAGGCAAATTAAAAGATTTTTAGAGTAGCTGCCTTATCTTGCTAGTAGCTGGCAGGTTTAAAGGTAAATGGATGAGGTTTTTAAAAACGGATGTTTTTAAATGCAGCAGGGAGTAGGTGAACTCTGCAATACGCATGATCTCAAATTGGCCCTGAATGACTTCTTTTGTCTGATTTTCCTGATATTGAGGGCAGTGGAAAATAACATATTGCTTAGGAACTAAGTGAATTCTGAATTTAGGTTTCTGTTCAGTCTGTAAGAATTCTCAGGGTTAGTTTTAGAGCTTATTAGCAGACTGTCGTGTTGGCCCTGTCCTCGTTTCCCCTTTCTGCCTTCCGTTATCTCAGCTGCTTCCTCCAGAAGCTTTGCAGACCCACCTGCCGCGTGTACCTGAACAGGACATTCTGCAGCTTCTCACTGGTCCCACGTCCCCTCCTCTCCTCGTACAGACAAAAAAAAAAAGTCAGCAGGGCAAAAATCTTGGGATGTTTTTAAAGAGGAGGGGGAGATTCATGGAATTAAGCACAGGGGCTGGGTCTATAGAACAGGTATTTCCCCCAGCGCGTGTGTGTCAGGATCAGGTGAGGCTGTGGAGGCAAGAGCTGACGGTGCTTCTCCAAGCGCAGGCGTGTCCTGCGGGGCTGTAGGAGCACAAGCCCCCCTGCACCTGCATTTTCCCTTAGGGGTCTGTTTGTTGCCACTGGCATGGCTAGGAAGTGAAGGAAAAGCGTTCTGCCTTGTGTTAGTGAGGGCGTTCCAAAGCTAGGCTCAGACACAAGACCCTGCAGCCTAAACTTGGTCGGTGTGGAAAGACCTTTGGGTTACCTTGAAAATACACGATAGCTGCGCTTCCAGCAGAAATCACCAGCAGTGACTCAGGTGACTTCGGGCTCTGTCTTGCAATAAAAGCTGCTGCGGATCAAGACAGTTCAGCTTAGGAACACCGAAGGGAAGGGCTTTAGAAAACCAGCTGTATGGGTGGGTTTGAGCTGCACAGGCGTTTTCCACCATCCTTGTTGAGTTAGAGCTTAACCGTGTAAAATCAGTGTTGCCAATGCACGTGGAGACGCTGTACGGTGGAAAGCGTATGCAGTTCTACCCTGCCAGACAACAGCGTTTTGAAAGAGAACTAAAATGAAGTGTTCTTAACTAGAAGTACTGTAGAGGCTGTAAAAAAAAGCTGTTATAGTGTAAAATGGGATTATCTGTAGTTGGTAAGACACGGTTAGCACACCAGAGATAGTACAACGCAGAAAATATGTGTCTTTGAGGACACTTATAGTTGCTGAAGGGGGGTTGCATTGGTCATGGTTCATTGATTGCTTGAAATGTTTGGATTGCCCTGTTGGAATGAAGCTGTTGCACTGTCCTCCTGCATAAGAGCTAAGTAGCCTCACTGTTCTCACTGGTTGCCTGCTTAGCTAAAATTCAGTTTATCTTTGATCTCATTCATTTTACTCATTTAAGGTCCCAGTCCCCAAATGCGTTGAGCCCTCTTTGCCACAGTCAGATCCTAAGAATTAAACTAAAGCTCAGTATTTACGCTTTTTAGTGGGGGGGCAGAGCTTTTATTCTTTCAAATGTTTATTTTGGGTTTTCAAGCAATTCTGAAGTAAGACTAATTGACAAATGATCTTGTAGACATACTCTGTCTTTTTAGTTAGCCTCGCCTCTGAGCTGAATGAATTCATGCCATTTTCCGTTTCGTATTAGGTCAGCGTTTGTTTGGGGAGACAATCCTAGGGCTAACACAAGGCTCTGTCTCAGACCTTCTGGCTCGCCCGAAGCCCTGGCACAAGCTGAGTTTGAAGGGACGGGAACCCTTTGTCCGCATGCAGCTGTGGCTGAACGATCCCAACAACGTGGAGAAGCTGATGGATATGAAACGAATGGAGAAAAAAGGTAACTTGGAGTAGTCTGCTGACTCGTGTTTTCCGTTATTTCAAAGATGACCGTGTCTTTTATAATTCTCCATAAATAGTATAGAGGAAGCATTGATCCAGTATTACGAAGGTTATGCAAAAGGACTTCATGACAGCTTTTTCGTAGCTTTATTTGATGCTAGCACAAGCGGGTACATCTCAAAAAAAAAAAGCACCAAACAAAAAAACAACCCCAGACCCTGAATATTCACCAGCTGCCATGAAATCATTGCTATATTCTCCTATAGATTAATTACTGAGGCCCCGGTGTATCACTGATAACTTGCCTTACCAAATGAGAAATGTGAGTTTGGGAGCTGGCTTTGGGTTATTGGTTAATAGTGCTGCAGCTGGGCACAGATGTTGGGCTGAGAGAACTGTGCATTGATTCCTGAGAAAGGTTCTTGCCAGTCCTGCACTGATGGTCGCTAGGAGGAAAGAAAAATGCAGTCTTTATAAAAGGGGATTTGAGAATAATCAAATTTGTGACCTTTATAGGGATGGGGGAAGGTGAGTGTGTTAATACATGCTCACGTAAGACAGCGAGGTCATGAGTATGTACCTGTGAGAGATCTCAGTTGTTACAGGGTATCTTAGGAGGGAGAACATCTGGAAAATTTATCCAACTCTCTATGTTTTAGATTCATTACTAAAAACCAGTGATTACTCAGAGCCCTGTTTTTAGTGCATTCGTGTGATTTTACAGGAGAGACTCATAGGCTGCCATTATCAGCAGTTAACTAATTAATGATATATACGTCTCTCGAGCTATCCCTTAATGGTATTAGTACAGACAGCATTAATTGTGTGCGCTGAAAGCGTGGCTGTTGACTGATGTCCTGAAAGCATTAACACATTTGATCAAGAACTTTGTGATTATATTAAAAATTACAGTGAGGGAGCTTCTGGGAAAATTGTAGTCTTGCATGCTTAAAGAAGAAATTCAACTCCTTGTCATAGTAACCAGTATAATGTAACACATATCTTACTGCAAATCCTGTCTGATCTTCCATGGGGAGTAAAATCCACTTGGGTTTCCCACTTAGGACTGTAAACCAAAGGGAGCCATGATGGGTTTTGCTGTATTAGAAACACGGCAGAAATAAAATTGTCAACTCGCTGGATTTTTATGGCCTCAAAGAGAATATCGTCCATAATGCAGGAAAATAAAATAAAAATAATTTAAAAGTAGGACTGACAATATCCTTTCAAAACTGTTTTCTAAACTGGATTCTTATCAAACGCTGTGTGGTACATATGCTCTATAGATGACACCTGAATAGAGATAAGGCAATAAATCACCGGGGCTCTGTACTGAGCTCTGAGCTGTACAAGTGCTGTCCTCCTAGCAGAGCACTCTAAAGTGAATTCAGCCCTGTATTTTCTGCAGAATACTTTCATGCAGGTAAGGACCCTGTGATTTCACCTTTTAAATTGCTCTAGAGCCACATTAAGAATTTAACTTTCCCTTCAGCTAATGTCAGCTAAAGAACAATGTGACCGTGTCTGCTACCAGCGAAGCATTATTATCAATTATATCTCTGCCACATTTTATTAAGGGAGTAAATTAATAATTATGATAAAGGTGAGCTGCGTATATCTTTTTTTTCTCTTTTGCCAGTCTGAGGTGTGTGCTATAAATGTCCATTTTAAGAGGTTCTGAAAATTTGCAACGTACATTAGCGAACCTCTTTGGGGGAAGCTGGGGGTTTGTGCTCACCAGGCTGAGACACTCTGCACCACTTTTCCTGCCGTGGAAGAGTTCATTCCTCTTTCTTACAATCTCCCGATGTGTGTGCTGCTGGTAACGTCACACTCCTCACTGAACAGTACTGAAGCCTGCTGTCAGGAGAAAATTTAATTCCCTTTATTTCCCCATTATTTCGCTTTTTAATAATCTTGTTCAATACCGCATAAGATAAAAATGCTATTAAAAGGGGCTGTGTTTTACCTCAGTGGGCAGCCGCTAGCTCTGCAGTAGTACCTGCGGCATCCATAGCTGAGCACAGGCTGGGGAGTCTTCCCAATGGGACACGGTGATGCTGGGTTGGCAACAGTGGGGGGAAAAAAGGTAGTAAAACTCAGGGGATAGAGCTGGCCTTGGCAAGTTGGTCTCAGACCCAGATCCAGACCTCTGGCCAGATTACATTTGGGGCTGTGTTTTTTCATAGGAGACCGATCACAGGCAAAAATCAAACTTCTCCAAAAATGAAGTGTGTTTGTGACTTGGATTCCAATTTGAGCCTTACTGTCACTGCAAATGTGCTGAATGATCTCCTTATGTCGTCTACACGCAGCGCATATGTTTAGAATGAGAATTAAAAAGGAAAAGCTTTCATGGACGTCATCTAAAGTTTCCAGAGACCACCATCGAAGGCTGAAGCTGAGGTGCTAGTCCAGCATATGGTGTAGTGCCAGGATTGTGGCTTTGGCCCCATGGAAATTTCTTCTGATAATGTATTATCCTCCAGAAAAACAACTGCTTATGACAGAATTCTGGCCCATCCTCCTTTTTATTTTTATGTTAAGGAAATACATGCATTTATATAATTTGCTCACATGAGAGATCCAAATAAGCCTTTTGCGGTCCCAGTGTGAGGTTACAAAAGCAGAGGTAGGCATGCGAGCATGACATTTTTCCCAAGCTATTACGGCTCCGTGCTGTCCTTAGGAGTCTAAAGATGGGAGGTCTGACTCGCCAGAAATGCCGTCCTTTGGAGAGCAGGGAAAGCAGAGATTCAGAGCATCCTGATGCTTGAGTGTCATGTGTTAACTCAGTCGCCTGACCAAATATTCCAGAAACTCCACTTAGAGATAGCCTAAACACCTTTTACATCTTCCATGCGAGGTTCTGTTTTGTCTCCTGGCCTCCTTTGAGCTGCTGCACGTTGCTGCGGTGATAGATGCTGTCCTTCAGCCCTCCTGGCTGTGCTGTCAAAGGAGACGAGGGAACCTTGTCTGTAGTTCGCACGTCAATGCAAGTTTGAAATAACACCAGGGAGTCTTTGAGATTAAAGACCTTATATAAATGTGAGATGATAGTGCTGGAATGATTAATTCCATGGGTGAAGGTTGTAACAGTTCCTTGACGACTGCAAAAAATAAGGCCAATAGGTCACCTTGAAATAATGCGTTTATCTGTAGTCACTTCGGAGTTCTGCATCCCATTGGAACAACTTAAATAGATAGTTTCTTAAATGAAGTTTATTTAAAAAAAAACAACTACTTTGCTTTTTATGGTTATTTCAAACGCGTGCAGGACTGTATCATGGCAGAGTGATGGATCATGAGCAACTCAGGTTCTCTTCCATATCAGCGATCTTACACAGTAGGCAATCCACAGGTAATCTGTCACGTTCAGGAAGAACAAAATGAGGGCCATGCAGATACCCCAAAGGTTACAGAGTGTGTTCAAAATTCGCTTCAAAGATAGTTAAGACACAGTGTAAGAAGGTCCCACTGGACGTACCACCGTGTAGAGCACAGGATGCTGAAACCCACTGGAGACAGAAAACCAAACCAGTCCTGCAGGGAGCTCTGCCAGAAGTTGTCTTGTGTGAGAGGGGCTTTCAACATTTCAGTTTATTCGGTTGCGTTGAATTTTTATTCTTCGTGCTCCCTCAGTCTAAAGGCAGAGCTGTGGGGAGAGAGAAATTTATTTTTTGAAGAATTTGGCTGCTGACCGGTGTGACGTGCACCACATTGGTCCCTGGCTCTGCTCAGAGCTCCTGGCTGCTGGAGATTTAGTGCCTGCTAGGTCGATGTCAGGCTGGTGTAATCCGGAATTTAATAGCCAAGGTTATCAAATTGCAGCTCTTGAATACCTAAACTCTTAAATATCTAGAAGGTATTTAACAGGCCATTAAATATTTTATTGACAAGATTCATCTATATTTGCTGTTTTCAGCCCCCTCATTAGCAATGCTTGTGCACGGTACTGCCAGGTGCAGTAAATCCCACCTCTCTTTGCCTGCTGTAAATCAATCAAGTCGGTGACAGCGTTTGCTAGGACTCTTGCCTTGCAGAATTTGCCAGGATAATTCAGTCCCCATCGGGGAGGAGAGTCGGTGGTATCAAAGGCTTCTGCCATCAGCCTCACTGAGCTCCATCAGTGCGGTGAGAGCTTTCTTAAAAGTATATGCGTTTTTGAACGAGCCTTGCGTCGGGGAGGAGGATGCTGTGGGCTGTTTTTCTTTCATAAGCTGTCACCGCTATAGCCAAGATCTGTAGGAAAAAGCAGCAAACGCCTGATGGGTTACTGAGCCCATCACTGGGATCTCTGGGCGCCGGGCGCCATCGTGTGTTGGAGACATGGCTGCGGCTGTCTTCAGCTCCCAGAGTCATATTTTTAATTCAGAGACCTTAGTGTACACCTTAAGTGTTTAAAAACCAGAACCATTTAAGTTGAAATTAAGTGCAACTGTCCTAATGAGGTGCTTGTGTGGAAGTTTGCCACTCTTGAAGGAGTGAATTTGAAATAAGTCGTGTTAACTGAACCGTGTTATTCATGTCCCACGTTCATAGAAAAAGCAGAAGACTATAGCAGCTTTCCAGGCAATTCATCCTCTTTTCTTTCCCTCTTCTTCTTTCTCTGCCTCTTGTATCTTCCCTACATTTGCTTTCCTCTGATCTGTGGTGATGCTCCTTCCTTTCTGTTCTCTCCAAATAGCCCATCCGTGCATCCACAGCTTGTCATCTTCGCATTCATGCCACAGCTCATATACTCATTGATTTTGCATTTGTATTCAGCTGGGGCTGATCCGCTGCGCTTCTCTTTCAGCCTACATGAAACGGCGACACAGCTCTGTTAGCGACAGTCAGTCTTGTGAGTCCTCGTCCGCTGGAATAGACTACAGCCAGGGAGCCAGCCCGCAGCCGCAGCACCAGCTGAAGAAACCCAGGGTGGTGCTGGCACCAGAAGAGAAGGAAGCTCTGAAACGAGCCTACCAGCAAAAGCCATACCCATCACCAAAAACCATTGAGGAACTCGCCACGCAGCTCAACTTGAAAACCAGCACCGTGATCAACTGGTTCCACAATTACAGGTATGAGATCTCCTGGGAGCCCTGCTCATGAAGGATTTATTTTACTTGCTTTGGCAGGGTGCTGCTCTGCCCCAGCAGACTGTGTCTGTTTCCGCTAGCATTGAGCAGTCGTACAAAATGATGAACAGTTTCGACAGCAGGGAGGTTCTAACTAACCGTAATGCTAATGCTCCAGACTAATTTTAAATCATCCCCAAGGAACAGCAATATTCACGTGTTGATGTAAGTAGTGCTTTTAAACAGAAAGTCTCGCTTTTGGGGTGGGTGTGGATTTTGAGAATTGCACTGCTTTCATCATGGAATTTTCTCATGTAAGGGCAAAAAGAGGATTTTCTTTCAGGTCTTGAGCCCCTGAGCTCTGAAAATAGGCACAGTGTGTGCTGTATTTCTGGGAAGCTCCGCACAGTCATGAAGGGCAGAGAACTGATAACCCTGAAGTCAGATGTGGCCACAGATTTGTTGTGCTGTTATGATTAAATCATTGAGTCCTGTTGACATGAAATAAGATGTTGGTCTGTTTGGTTCCTTTCTCCTATTAGAAGGAACCTTCTCCACATTTGAAACATTGAAGTAGGTTTTGGCCTAGAGACGCCGATAAAAATAAACAATGCTGGAATGGCATATATAAATTATAAGGATTTGAATAAACATATTATCTACCATGCTTGGGATTCGGAATCTTAATTAGTGCAGCAGACTTTTCTCCAAGAAATTTGTGCTAATGAATATTGAACAGGTACAGTTAAGATACCAGATTTAGTACTATTCTGCTTCTTCACTCGGAGCCAGTAATGTTCCTAATTAGTCCAGATTGCTAAACTTGTTTGTTTTCAGAAACTGCCAACATTTAAAGGGTATTTTCTACTTTGGCCCTTCTCAGCTTTTAGCAGGGAAGTTGGTGAAGCAGAAGTAGTGCAGTTTAATGAGATATCTCACAAATATTATGTGCAATAGCTAAATAATGTTTATAGTAAACAATATAAAATTTAAAAATTATAACCAATGAGTAATCATATGTATGAATTTCATTGACTTGAATTCGCTACAGATGCAGCCTCTTTCACTGCTCAGTTCTCCAAATGCAGGCCTCTCTTCCAATTCCCACTTCTCGGCAATTATACACAAGTTGGAGCAATGCCTATGAAAATATGTTCCCTTCGGCCTGACAGCAAAAAGTGCTGTTCTCACTTACGCAGACGAGTGCAGGAGCACTGGTGGCATGTGTCATCTTCCTCATTATCATCAGATCTCCTGTTTAGGCGTGCTGCTAGAAAGCGTGACAAGTCATGATTGATCAGCGTGTTTAGCCACACCAAGCTATACGTTAATGTAGACGAGGTGCTGACAGTTGTATACAAAATAAAAAATGTATAAACAAGGTGCTATAGGCTGGTGGGTAGCACAAGCCTCGCAGCACTGACTGGTCTGGACCTGCTCCCAGATGTGCTCCTGCTGAGTCTCCAGGACTTTAAAGAGATGTTTCCAGCTTGTTTGGAGCACCCAAGACTCCAAAGAAAAATCCAAACATGTGCCTGTTCCTTTTCCTCTGTAGAATAATTTTCTTAGCTTTTGTGTGTGAAGTACTCTTAAATCATTTGCAGGACATTGCAGAAGAGGTACAGGTTACACGTTCTGCTAGCAGAACAGGGTCTGAGTGTTCTGCAGCTCATGTATTATAAGAAGTGGGTATTCTTTCCCCTCTTCATCTTCTCCAGGCCACACTTCACTTTATTTATGTCTTTTATACTCTCACTCAGACATTTCTTTTCCAAACTGAAGACTCTTCATACAGAAGCAGTTCCACATCTCAGACCATCTAGTTATTCTTTAATATAATTTTTTCTTTAAAGTAACTTCAGGTAAGGCAGGGTACAGATTTGGACAAGTTTGTCTTCCTGTCTCTTGGGATTCCTGTTGCAGTGATGCTTTTCCTTTGGGATTCAGCCCAAACCTCTCTTTCCAGAGGTGGTTGCTACAGCAGAATCTACCTTTATGTCCACCAGATGGGAAGTCAGCACTAAGATTTATTTGCTGCAACAAAAGAAACTTGAAAAAAAATCTTCAGCAGGTGAAGAAATAATTGACTTCAGAATATAAACAGGTATAAAGGATTTTGACATGTCTGCAAACTTCTGCAAGTCTATGGCTTAGCATCCATACCGATCACATAGCTCTCAGAACATAAAAATAAATAAATGTACCTTACTTTGCATTAGTGAAGCACATGCAGGACACATCAGAGTTTGAGGCTTTATTGTCTTAACAGTAGTATAAAAGAGCAGGAGGCAGGGATTTCTGTCCCGCTTCACATAAACTCGATAAGGTCACACAGATGATGCTGTGGAAGCTTCAGGAATTAATCTTTCTTGAATGTAATATAGCGCTCTTGGATCCTGAAGTTCATTGCTCTTACTCTGGGCATATTTCTCAATGAACTGTAGCATTGTGCTTGTTCAGATGTTGTGTGAAGGCTTGTACAGGCAACTGCGACACAGACCCCAGGAGATCTCTGGTATTTTGAGTTACACTGATAAATGCCAACGGGATGTGTTGATGTTGAGGCCAACACCTTCCACTGCGAGGAATGCGCTCTGGAATTCCCTAGCTGCTGTCAGCAGTTCTTCTTTACTGTAGGGATTTAATTACTGTGTTAATCAGGAGCCAGACTAGATTCCAGAAGCAATGTATTGGGTGTGAATTCCAAGGATTTCCACAGAAGTTGAGCCTGTATCCTGTGGGGCTGTGGTCAGATGCTCGGTGAGCAGCATGTCATCATTCAGTATTTTGCTGGAGCAGAGGTATTTTAAATGCCATGCAGGCACAAAGCACTTACCGTTTGCTCCCGACTTGGGAAACGTTACAGAAGCAGCGTGTTCTGGATCAATGTCCATGCAGGGAGGTTATAGGCATAAATAGAGCCTGATAATCAATGTTGCAGGATGCATGCAATTAATGGTAATAGAAGATTAATCTTAGCACCTGTGGTCTTCTGTTAGGTGAATAATATTCTCCTAGGGAAAATTACAGACCCCTAAATCCTTCAAAAGTGTAGAGTCAGCAAATACTGCTGAAATACCATGTTGCATTTCAAGTAAGTCAATAATACCATTAGCTTCAAAAGCAGTATTCAGATGGTGTTCTGCATTTATCGTAATTTTTTTCCATTCTGTGCTGTCTTCTGTAGCACGTTTAGGGAAAAATGAAAAATTCGTACAGCCATCAGCATTGGGACAGCATATCATTTGTGACTGGCAAGACCCTTGGCAGTCCTCCCTGGCTCAAACCAGAAGTGTTATCTTCACTCTGAAAGATAAAGTTTGCTAAACTCTCCCTGTATCTGTAGTCTTGACCCTGCCCACAGGTCACTGAGGCTCTCTCTTGGTTGCAAATTAGGAGCTGAGCAGTGGTCAGAACCTCTCCTGCTGACAGACCAGTACAGAGAGAGAGTTAGCCTAGACCCTAGGATTTTTTCATGGACTGTTCTGTGCTTGTGAGGATGTTGGGAGCTCCTAAACAGGGAAGGAAGAGGGAGGAGGGACCAAGTTAAATGGCAGAGGTGTTGTGTTTGGGGTATCATTGCACACCTAACCGGAGGCATGAGGTGGCACACCAGGCAATTTTAACCACACATGGAGTGCATTAATTCCCTTGAAATGCCCTGCTTGCCTTGTCACTGTTCATGTTCTGAAATTGATTTTTTAAATAAATAATGAGGCAAAAGTCAGACTAGCTCATAGACTGACAACCTGTCAAAAGGCTGTGCTTCCCCAGGGCTGTTTCAGAACGATGGACTTTGTTTCATCTTCGTTTCTCCTTGGTGGCCAAGGGGGTTGTCCAGAGTTTTTCCATGTTAGTTTTTTCTTTAGGCAAATTGTGCCTCATTTCTAGTAGAAGTCTGAATTGTTTTGTATTTAGAAGCTGTTTTCTTCTGTATCTACTAGAAAGGTATTCTTATTTTTAAAATCATCCGTTTTCTGATCCAGTGTGTTGTAAAGTTTCACCTTCTTGACGTCAGACTTTCAGTGGGAATGGGAGACTGCAGAGCCTTTCATCTCTGTCCCTTAAACCACGTCCAGTGCTGTAAAAATTGAGCACACAATTATGAATATTACTTAATTTAAACTTGCAAACAAAGGGAAGATGACCTGTCATAGGTTTTCATCAATCATTTTAGTACAAATCAATCCTCTGCCTAAAGTTTATATTTTTGCTTTATCCCATAATGCCTGTTGTGGTTACTAGGAGGGTCAGTCTTGACACTGAGCACTGCAGAAGTTGCTAGAAATGGTTTATCTGCTCCAAATCCCAGCTGCGGCCACCTGCCCTCCCTCTGTGCCGTGGAGGAGCCCCAGGGCGGTCGGGGGCTTGCAGCCTGCGTCCCTTCCAGCGCAGCGGGCATGTGGCTGGGGAAGATGAAATTAAGAGCATCATGACGATATTTCATGTTCTTCCAGACATCCGTTCAGTCAGTCCTTTGGGTTGAGGGTGTGAGTGCATCCAGTGACCCAGCTTGGGTCCGTCCTGGAGCCGGGACAAAACGGTGTCTTGCAAAAGGGCGCTTTGAATGGCGCATCTGGTAGAGCAGCGTGGCTCCGAGTGACCCCCAGCAGACTCACTGTCCCTCTTCCCCTGTCTCCTAGGTCTCGCATCCGCCGGGAGCTGTTCATCGAGGAGATCCAGGCCGGGAGCCAGAGCCAGGCTGGGGCGAGCGACTCTCCCTCTGCCCGCAGCAGCAGGGCCGCTCACAGCTCCGAGGGAGACAGCTGCGACGGCGTGGACGCGGAAGGCCCACCTGAAGGCAAGCCGAGTGGCCCGGAGGCGGATGAGTACAGCAATGCAACCACAAAGTCTCAGGGAGGGCCCGCCGAGTCGGCTTTCGAAGCGGGGGAAGAGGCACTGCAAGGCGCCAGGTCTTCGGAGAAAGCGGAGCCGTCGCAGGCAGAGAGCCTGGAGGACACCGACGACGAGGGCAGGCTCCGAGCACCGCGCCAGAGCTCCCCGCCGGCATCGCGGCGCCCGGGAGAGGCTCTGGAGACACTGCCAAACTCTGCCACGGAAGGGGATGCCTCTACCTCAGCTGCCTCCACCTCAGTCCTTACAGGGGAGAGCTCCTACAAGTCAAAAGAAAGTTCAGAGAAAATCTCCAGTGTGCCAAGTACGAGCTCGACGCCGGCCGCAGGCTCGCAGAAAGCCAACTCTCTTCAGAGCTTGTTCGGCTTCTCCGAGGCGGCGAGCTCCAGGAACACGCGAGACAGCTCCTTGAGGAAAAAGAAAGCGGCGAACTTGAACAACATCATCCACCGCTTGGAGAAGGCCGCGAGTCGAGAAGAGGCCGTCGAGTGGGAGTTTTGAGATTAAACTCGCCCAACTCTGGAGAGCTGGGAAGTGAAACTGGACCTCTACTGGTTTTATTGTGTTGCGCACTTAACCGCCCTGCGGGCCACAGGGCAAAAACGCCATAGGCCAAGGTGCATATAGAAAACAAAAAGGAGCGTTAAGCCCAATTTATGTTTGTGTTTTCGAGGAAGAAAACTGAAATGTGTAGTCAAGCTTTTTTGTACCCTGAAGTGTTTTTATTATTGCCCTAAGTGATTTCCACAATTTCTGGAATAACTCATACAGCTTTGCCTTGTGCCCTCCTCTTTGGTGTGGGCTTTAAAAAAAAGAAAAACAGAAAAAAAAGAAAAAAAAAAATCAAACCCACATATTAAAAGGGGGCTTTTTATCTGCCATCTAATGGCTACAGAGCGATAATACACTATTATCTTCTTAAACCAGGAAAAAAGGGGAGATTTTTCAAAAAAAAAAAGAAAAAAAAAAAGAAAGTTTTTTGTAGCTGTTCAGTTGCCACTAAGAGATTGCACAGTCAACCGACTCTAAACACACTAGTTTGGATTCCTACATATTTTCAAGAAAAGAGAAGAATCTTGTTGTTTGAAACTTTGAATTAAAAAAAAAACACATTTACTCCACATATTTTTTAACAAAACAAAAAAAAAAGTCACATCAGGAAAATATCTTAATTTGTGGTAGCTGACTTAGTGTTTTCTTGTAAGTGAAATAGAATATTGACACGTAGTGCACATTGTTTCATAGCTTTAACTGATTCTGGTCTTTTGCAGACCAGAATTTGTTTAATACACTCCATTTTAGGCCAAATCAGGACAAAAAAAAAAAAATCTGAATCTAGGTATTTTATAATCTGCTTTTTAACCTCTAACCACAGAGCACGCTGATCAGACCTCATATCTAGGAGGTTTAGGAGACAACTTAGAAACAGCATGTACTTGATCATTTCACTTGGTTCACGGTGTACAGAACTTCCTTTCAGCAAAGACAGATTGCTCAAAAAATGTTGGCCAGTAACATTTCAGCCTGCTACTTGGGGGACGTATTCCATAACCCAAAACGTTCAGCTTACCTGGAATCGATGAACAGTGTAGGTCATGTCCGGTTGCTGTCACACACCACTAAGGGGACTGGAGCTGCCTCAGATAGAGACCTTTTCCTGCTGTTGGTGGCCATTTACTGACTCTTCCCACCACAAGCACTGATTTTAAATACGTTTTAGTTGTGGGAAGCTTATTTTTTGTGTGGATAAAAAGTACATGGCAATGACCAGACGGGCTCTTACCGGGATGGAAATAGCCCAAACTCCAAACCAAAACGTTCATGCTCTCGAGTCCCAGTCTAGACCATTCTGCCCTGCAGAAATACAGCCTTTTCCCATTATTTTATGCACAGGTTAGGGCTGATCAAAGTACAANTTGCTTATTTATAGGTGCTGTATTTTATTATCTGATTGTTAGGAAGGGATGAAAGGGGGCAAATATTCTTTAGAGGGATAGACTGCCGGCAGTATTGGGTATAATTTACAAGATGTAGTTGTCATACTGTATATTATTGATTGAAGACTTTTTGACCGTATTGTGTATCATTGAACTTTTGTCTTAGGTCAGCATCTTTTTGATGACACTTTAATGGTGCATTCATTACTTCTTAAGTTTAATTAATATTACTTTTCTGATTTTGGGGGGGGGAGGGATGGGGAGAGGAGTTCCGACTTTAAANTTTAATACACTCCATTTTAGGCCAAATCAGGACAAAAAAAAAAAAATCTGAATCTAGGTATTTTATAATCTGCTTTTTAACCTCTAACCACAGAGCACGCTGATCAGACCTCATATCTAGGAGGTTTAGGAGACAACTTAGAAACAGCATGTACTTGATCATTTCACTTGGTTCACGGTGTACAGAACTTCCTTTCAGCAAAGACAGATTGCTCAAAAAATGTTGGCCAGTAACATTTCAGCCTGCTACTTGGGGGACGTATTCCATAACCCAAAACGTTCAGCTTACCTGGAATCGATGAACAGTGTAGGTCATGTCCGGTTGCTGTCACACACCACTAAGGGGACTGGAGCTGCCTCAGATAGAGACCTTTTCCTGCTGTTGGTGGCCATTTACTGACTCTTCCCACCACAAGCACTGATTTTAAATACGTTTTAGTTGTGGGAAGCTTATTTTTTGTGTGGATAAAGAGTACATGGCAATGACCAGACGGGCTCTTACCGGGATGGAAATAGCCCAAACTCCAAACCAAAACGTTCATGCTCTCGAGTCCCAGTCTAGACCATTCTGCCCTGCAGAAATACAGCCTTTTCCCATTATTTTATGCACAGGTTAGGGCTGATCAAAGTACAAATCAAATTCTAACTTGTCTCTAACTCCTCCTGTTGTCTATATGTATATGCGTGAGCATAGAGGTGTGTGGAAGGATGTGTGTGCGTGAGTGTGTGCGTGCAATTTTATACGTCTGTGTATTTTCTTACGTACTTGTGCACACATAGAGTGCATTACTGCCACCTTTTTTCAATAAGCTGTTTTATCAGTTATGGCTTCTACAAGTTTGCTAATTTAGACTCCTTTATTGCCATATCTTTAAAACTAACAATAGATGATTTCGGNGGGGGGGGGAGGGATGGGGAGAGGAGTTCCGACTTTAAAGGTATGTTCCCAATATTACACCTCAGTGTGCTTGTATTAATTCATTAGTAGGATTTTTGACTGTAAGATGTGAAACCACATTTCTTGCATGATGTTTTAGAACTTATGTATTTCATTTACAGTCTCTTAACATGCAACAGCAGCACTTAGTGCAAGTTTTCACAAATTAAGAATCAGTACACTAAAACCAATCCTTTTCATGATTTAAGAAAAGAAGGCTCTAGGAGGCTGAAAGGCAGGGATTTATTTCCTATTTTTACTTCTAGCTGTTTCAGGACACCTCCTTGGGTAATTGGGGACTTGTGATGCGAAACTAAAATTGAGAAACAGAGAGAGCAACTGCCCCTTTCTCTGATGAGCTGAGGAGACAATTTGTAATACCAGACACCAGTATGTGACAGCACGTGCTGGAAGCGGTTACGGCTTCTTATCTGGAGTGCAGTTAGTCCGCGGGAACGGCCAGCAAGGGAAATAACGTGGTGAAGCGAAGTGTTACCTCTCTGTATGTGTACAAGGTCCTGGTTTGACTTACAAAGCACAGCTCCATCGATAAATGCATGTCCTGGTAAAAATACACATACCTTAATACTAGTTATAACAAGATGCGTCTTCAGCCAAGAAGCAAAACTTCTGACTAGAAGACGCAGATATTTTCTTACGTTCTTTATTTTTGTCTTTGTTGTTGTTTGGTTCAGGTGAGATTTTTTATATTAATTCTAGGCAATACACTTGCCAGTCTGTTCCTACTGTCCTTGTCTGCTGATTTGAGATCCAGGTGCTTGGTGCAGTCAAGTGGTTACTCTCGGCTTTCTCGATAGTGAGGTTTTTTTTCTGTTTGACGATTATTTTTTTTTTTAATTAATATTCCCCAAAACTGTTCTTGTGCCTGTGTCTATATGATTGCATTCCATGATGCTTACTGAGAGCTCTTGCTGCGTTATAGGACAGCAGAACTGTATTCACAGGTTGAACGCAAATGCAGCACTTAAGGTCAATCTCTCTTCTTATTAAGCAATACGTAAGTGCCTTGAAACTTAATATCTTTTTTTTTTCTGTTTATTTTGGTTTGCTTTTCAGATTTCCACTAGTTCTTTAGGATTCTTTAGCATTGGCCCAGTTTTTAATGCTGTAATGTTTTTTAAAAAGCATATCTGTAGCTTGCCCTAGAGGAAATCTTCCTTTTATAACACTAACTGTTAATTCTAAGCTCCATTATTACATTTGAGTCATGTAATTTTGCTGGATAAAGACAGCATTCATAAGTCACAAGTCACTCCATCCTGCCAAGGGTTGTCATTGATATCTATTATAAAATTAATCAAATAAAATGCTGTCAGTATTTCCTATATTTTTGGCACTTTATTAATGGCTTAGCTCCTTTTGTTGTTTCATATTTAATGATCTGCGTTGAATGTGGATTAGCCTGCTGAGATGCTGTTGGGCTGACCCTGGCCATCCCGCCGGGAGTCACCGTGGGTTCCTTAGTGACCACCTTCTTTAAGGGCACGGGCAGACGGACACCCTCAGATTGAGCTCGTAGAGTTTTAAGCGATGTTTCCAGCTGTTTGTTCCCGAGTTTTAGCCAAGGTCACAGCTGCTTTTTTGTTTCAGTGGAAAGTAAAATGGATTAGCTTGAACTACTGCTGCGATTCTCTTGTTGGAGATGAGTTACCTACTGGCTTTCCAAACTGCCAGAGACCTCCCTGGTTTCAAGACTGAACTTCAGCAACACTGAAAGGTTTTACCTCTATTTCTGATCAAGTGTGGCATTTGAAAGTAACGCTTTTAGGAGAATATGTGTTGCAGTAACTTTTTTTCCTTAATTAAAAGATACCAAGTTGGAGGAGAAGAAATGCCAAAGAGGGGCATGGTGGCTTTTGACCCTCTTGGGTCACCGATGCAGCGGGAAGGGAAGAGGTGTTATTTGGGCACGTGTGACGTGGGGCTTGGCTCGTTTTATAGAGCACAGAGCATGGCCCCAGAGCCCTCGCTAATGGCATTTCTTTTCCTGATGGATAAAAGCACAGGCAGTTTTCAGAAAATCTGAAATGCCGGAGTCTGTTTTTTTTCTGAGGTTCTTTAAAATAATTTTTAGTTTCTCTTTCTGTTTCCAGTTCCATGCTCTCAAGTAACCTGTGGATGAAGGGCCCGGGCTATTTTGACAGAAATACCTTTATACTGTGGTTAAAATTGTCAGGTTTTCTCTCTGGATGGTTAGAGAAGGAAAAAAGTATCAGATTTTCTTTGCTAAAAGCAAAGGAGGAGCATCCCTTGGTAGAGGGGTCATGCAGTATGATTGTCGATACGCTTCCATTTTTGAGGATACAGATTTCAGACAGCAGTTGCACAGGTTTATTGGCAGACATGCATTTAATTCCAATTGCTGTTGATGCTGTAAAATTTGACCATTTTATTTATTCATCTGTAAAATGCTTCTGAATAGAGCCACCCTTTAAAGGAACCTGTATCGGTGCACTCTGCCCTTACCATGAATTAGTGAGTCCTGTAGTAATAAACTCCCAGCTGTAACGGGAAAGATCTCTCTTACAGTTAAAAAGAAAAAAAAATTATGTGCCTTTCTCATTAGGTGAAAAATTTTTGCATTATTTTTATGTCACTTGTTCATATGGGAATGGTGTAGAGAAGGGGGTTCGTGAACATGACAGAGTTCTATGCAATATTCTCTGATCCAATTACTTAAACGTCGTTATTTTTCAATCCTCTAATGGCAGAAATATAAGTTAGAGAAGTGCATCGTTCTGGTGGTAACTCAAACTATAAAGCTGATAAATTGATATTAAATAGGATTGAGGGAAATCTGAGAAAATAATGGAATGAAATACTGGAAAATGCTAACAGTGACTGCAGTCCCCGCTAGCACAGCTGCAGTCAGAAGTCTGTCATTTTCCATCTTAAATTTATTAATTTCAAGTATTCTTAAAACTTGTATGAAATAAAAATGTTTCTGGCAAAAACAGGGCAGGTTAGGAAAAAAAAAAACACACAACATTTTGACCATGTATAAAGTGTGAGAATACACCAAAAAAAAAGTAATTGATTTTGGAGATTTTGGACACTTCTTTGCACTTAAATCCAGAATAGTTTATCTAAACTGAAATGTCGCAGTAATCTGGACTAGTGCCTTTAGCAAGGTTGCAAAGAGTTCGGTAATCTTAGCAATTTGTTGCGAACTGAAAGTAAAGCGGTGACATTTTAACGTGCAGACGGAGGGCACTATTTTTGCTTCGTTTGTGTCTCTAATAAGTGAATTTCTTAAATTATCTCTTCTTTCTTTTTCACCCCATGTACATATCCTAGCCTATTCTCTCTCTTAAAGCCGCTGTGAGCGTTTCTTGAAGACTATCAGAATCACTGGAGGAGAAGAGGAAAAGCTGGTTCTTAGGTGGGGGCCAGATTTTACATTCACTAAACCCAAATGAAGTCTTGCCCATGAGTGAGTGACAGTTTTGGTCCTGATGGGACCAGCTGCTTATAGCCTCATATTCCTGAATTGATCTCGCACAGATAAACCAGCTGCAAAGCAGCGTTCGGGTCACTCATACGTTAGCCTGCTACTGTCCCCTTAGCACCTTCTGTTACCCCGCTGTTTGAACATCAACATTTTCTTCCTTTGTGTCGCATATACAATCAACTTCTTTTAAAAAATAGACAATTTTCGATTTTTTTTTTTCCCCAGCAGTTTAAAATCTTGCTGGATGGTTTTAAATTGCAAGGAGAATCACTGGCATGAAAGCGTGAGATCTAAATTTCTTTTCTGGCTCAGTCTTCTTAGTTTGAGAAGTGACTTAGTCTTCCCTGTCCCCTTTGCATCTGTATTTGAGCTCAATTTGTTCTTTCCTCCCCATCTGTTTTATGGGATATATTGACTATGCCATATATAAAATATAGTTAATAATGAACTTTGTAGCAAGAAAAGCCCTTTATGCTATGCCTAGGGACTGATCTGTCCTACATGACCAGGTCATGTGCTGTATCCTACCCTATTTAATATGCAACAATAGAAAGTTTTTATGCTCTGAAGATGAAATTTATCCTTTTGGAGAAGGTTAGTGTTAGGCGTGTGCACTTAAGTTTTCAAAAAGCCTTAAAAACAGGTGTGGTAAGTGGTGCCATCTTGCTCCTCAGGGATGATTTCCCCCCAGCCAAGCGGTACTGTGGCATATTGAATATAAATTATTAGTTGTAAGGTCATTTTCCAGTTGAAGAAAGGTATCCATTGAACTTCCAGTAGTGAACCTCCTCACCGCATCCTCTGGTATGGCCCAGGGCTGATGGAGGCATCACACCTGCTTTGCCCAAAACCTGGGCACTCATCACAAGCCCATGGCTGTCCATGAAGGCTGCGTTTCTACAACTCTTTTGTGAATGGAAAAAAAAACTGATCTGATTCCTGGGCTTGATTTTTGTTGCTATTCACAAGCATGTTATGTCACTAAAAGGAAATGCCTCCTTTTAAAAAATTAAGATTATTGTATTTTTCCTTGTCCAGCTATTCTATGAAGGACAATTGCTGCCATTTTTCAAGCTTGCTTTACTCACAGTGGTGTTAGTAGATTTTTACCACAGTTTTGTAGCTTTCTAATTATTAAAACTGTTGGTTTCATAGTAGTATTTCAGTTTCTTTATATTCTGAAACAGCCAAGTGCAGAGAATGACTGAATTCCTAACCAGAACAAAATAGTGCAGGAAACAGTTCAGCAAAAGTAGATGTCTGAAGTCCCCATGATGGTGTGTCTTTGACTTTGTGTTTGAATTTTAGGGATACTTGTACTACATAGTACAATCTTTATCCAAAGATCTTTGGAAATGGAGAGTCATGCCAGGAATTCTCTGCTGTTACGGTGACATACCTGCTTTTTCCATAGTTACGGTGTAATTCCGCGGTGATGTTCAGAACGGTGCAATCTCTCTGCTGATAACTAGAATAACGGCGTTCCGTCACGTTATCCTCTTCTGTCGATGCGGGTAATTGATGTACATTTTTAGGAGCTGTTAAATGTGTATAGGTACATGATTCCAGTATGGGAGAGCTCCTCTGTAGATGGAGTATTGACGTGCTTCATCTTCATCGTGCAGTAGAATTGCTCCAGCCAAATTGGTGAAATCATTTGGGGCGTAGGTGAGCGAGGGCTTAAAACCAATATGTATTTTAATGCGTAGAGAATGCCATTTTCCCACTTGTCAGACAAGTTCCCTGTTGTGAAGAGGGGATTAGCCATCTGAGAGATCGGATTGTTTGAGACACGCGGGTTTAGCTAACGAGGAGGGAGATGATCACATTCAGAATACATAAAAATAATTCCAAGGGTCTGAGATGTGCAAAAGCCAAGTGATTTGAAGTGAATGGTCAAACCTTGTCTGCAGCATCCTGTAGCAGCTGCTCTGTAGGTTAGGCTTGCACGAAGTTAATACGCCAGATTGTATTACGTGTCAAATGCACTCCGCTATATCGATGTACAGCAGGAGGGCGAACAGTAAAGACATGCAATGTAATTGAAATAATCACAAAAACAGCTGATGAGTAAATTAACCCAAATATCAAATTAAAGCACGCCGTTCATTCTTGGTCTCCCTAAACTGAAAATTCAGGTGTTCTTAGGAATGAGACAGAAGTTCTCTATTCCACAGTCCCCTCAGAAGGAGAGTGTCTGTGTTTTCAGGAGAAAAAATAAAACCTGGCACTTGACTCACTCTGAAGTACAATCTTCTCTCCAAGTAACTACAAAAAATATTTTCTACAATCAGTCTTCAGTCAGACTTCTCTGGCTCTTGTTAGCTTCCATTAGACCCTTAGCACTATTTGGATGTATTATTTATATGTGGGTAAATTACTACTAGCTTTAAAAGTGTTTCCAAAGTACCTAGTTACCTCTGGATGCTGGTACAGGCTGTACAGGGAGTACTTGAGCATCTAGTTCGTACAGGAGGCGTGCGGGGAAGAAGCAGGTCACATCCGTATCGTCCTTTTCTTTTTCCTTCATCAGGGTTCCATTTCCTTCACAGAATCACAGAATCACAGAATGTTAGGGATTGGAAGGGACCTCGAAAGATCATCTAGTCCAATCCCCCTGCCGGAGCAGGAACACCCAGATCAGATCACACAGGAACGCATCCAGGCGGGTTTTGAATGTCTCCAGAGAAGGAGACTCCACCACCTCTCTGGGCAGCCTGTTCCAGTGCTCTGTCACCCTCACTGGAAAGAAGTTTTTTCTCATGTTCAAGTGGAACCTCCTGTGTTCCAGCTTGAACCCATTGCCCCTTGTCCTATCACTGGATGTCACAGAGAAGAGCCTGGCTCCATCCTCCTGACACTCACCCTTCACATATTTATAAACATTCATTAGGTCACCCCTCAGTCTCCTCTTTTCCAAGCTTCTCTCTTCCTCTCGAGAGATGGGGATCATGGATTGGTTTTGTTCTGTGGGGGAAAGAGTTGAGTTTAGTTTGAAATTATTTTCTTTTCATTTAATAGGCATGTCATCCAAATCCTCACTGTTACCGCATTTCCCGCAAAGTTTTTAATTTTTGCTACTCTCCTAAAATTTATTCTTTGACAAACTTTCTATACTTGGAAAGCTATGTGCCTTATTTCCTAGTCTCTTCACGGAGAGTAATCGAAAGCACAGTGATCTAGATTGCAGCGTTCACAACGCTTTTCATTTTGGTGGGGGGAAAACACCGACCGAGGAGCATTCCAGTGGCCCAGCGTGCGTTGCCCCTTTGCTAACGAGCACTTCAAACACTGTGCGTTGAGTCTTTGTGCAATAGAAATTCTCGTTCTGTGTTCGGAGGTTCGTGTCCCAGCTGCCAAATGCGGGCGAGCACGAGCTCTAGTTTAGGAGAATTCAGGTTCCTGGGGGAAAAAGAAGAATAATAAGCCCTTTGGATTGGTTCCAGCAGCACGATGGGGTCTTGATTTAGAAAGCCCAGCATCGCCCAGCAGCATTAAAGCTCATAAGGCTCCATCTCACCCGGCGCACTCGTAGCTCTGTCAGCATCTGAGAAACACTCATGGACTTCAGCCATCACTAACCGCGACCGCGTCCTTTTGTGCCATTAGTAATACACGCTGTCTTCATTTCTGTGCCCGAGCCGCGCTGTCTCTAGGTGGCAAGGCGCTATAAAGTCATTCCAGTCTTCATTTGGGTTTGTAAAGGACAGGCTTTCACCCACCGGCATCCTCAGCCCTTTCCAGCGCTTGTGTGTGCTTGTTCAAGCTTGCTCTCTCTACAGCATCATAAGGTGAAATATATAAAGGTGGTTTGTAATTAGGAAAGCAATCTAATATTTCCTATTTATGAGATTAATGTTAACAGTTTCTTCTTTTTTTTTTTTTTTGAGGTTTGTTTTTGTTTGATACAAACACAACAGGAGGATACATATCCCCTGAACGGACGTTGGAGAAAGCTTGGCCCATCCTAGCGATGGAGCGGGGTGGTGTCGGCTCGTGGCAGTATCCATATCATTGTGCCCCTGTTGTGTTTCCTAGAGCAATCATTTTTTTTTTAAGGAAAAAAAAAAAAAGTATTTTATCTAAATGCCTAATAAATAATATTATTTAAATAGTTTTAAAATAATTTAGGACTGAGAATAAGAAGCCTCAGTTGTGAGAGAAGAGACTTAAAATATACAGAGAGAGAAAATACCCTTAGCCTCCTAGAGCCTCTACCGAGAATGTCATGAAGATGCAGTGCCCCTTTGTCAGAGTCCTTGCGATTTACTCGAGAGTGTTCGTTTCAAATGAGAGACTGGTTTCCTGTGATGTTCATCTTTGTTGGCATATGTTTGAATTTCTGAATTCCGAGCTGATTTTCTTCTCATTCAAAGTTGGTCAAGGAAAAAAAAAAAAAAGAAAAAAAAAAAGAAAAAAACCCACCTTGTGCAGCAGCAACTTTTCCTGGTGTGAACTCTGGAAATACACGGGGGAGTCGTTTAGTTCCCTTGCGGTGTCGAAACACGTTCAGACAGGCTTTCCCCGGCTCGGTGACACTTCACAAGCCACAGAAAAGCTTCGTAAGCCAAACTGAAAACCGTAGCGCTGGAAATTCCCCCGGCTCGTTCCGGGGGAGCGCGTGTCTGCACGAGGGACGGTGCCGAGGGCCTCGGGTCAGCACCGGACCGACCGGCCCCCGCTAACAGCCGGCAGCGGGCAGAGATGGAAGGTGCTGAGCTAGTTGCAGGGCACATCACCACTTCTGTGGGTTTGGAGCAAATTTGCACTTTGCCTTTCGAGGGTGTCCCACTAAAAACCATCAGATGAATTTCCCACGCGAGGTTCTTTCCTTCTGGAATAGTCTAAAAAAAAAAAAAAAAAAAAAAAAAACAAAAAAACAGAAAAAGCCCTACAGTAACTATTGGATAACCTCTGCAAAACAAAAAAGGCTGTTCCTCTCCGAATACTCTATGCATTTCTATGTTGAAAAGCATTTTTCTACCCTTCCTTTTCTGAAAGCGGGCGCCGCTCGCCCCACTCGCTGGAAATGCTGCGAGAATGTCAAATGTACGAATTCGGACGTTAATTCCAAAGCAGATGGAGGCTGGCTGGGGGGGGGGGGGGATGTTCCTTTTTTTTTTTTTTTTTNTTTTTTTTTTTTTTTTTAATTGTTTCCCTCATGTCCCTTCTCATTTTTTTTTATTAAAAAATTAACTCTTTGCATTTGTGCAATAACTACTTGCCATGATAATGGGCAGACCTTTGAAATGCCCCGACTACTAACACAGCACAAGATGAACTCAAACAGAAAGTGGTGTACTTTTTCCTGAGAACTTTTTTTTTTTAATAATAATAAGCTCAGTTTTTACCCCAGTGTATTGTGGTGTCTTACATTTTTAGCAGTATTTTATATTTTTCTGTAACGCACTAAGTCTTAGATGTTTTTAGAGCTTGTTTGTTATATTCACAATCACAGATTCAAAAAAAAAAAAAAAATCCTCACAAAGACCCAATTGACCAAAAAAAAGTGTCTTTTTTTTTTTTTTTTTTTTTGTACAAGTAGCTTTGAGAAGCCCACATTGTGTTGCTGTGACTCATCTTTTTGTAACATTTTCTTTCTTGGTTATTTGTTTAAACATAAAAAAGTTAAGAGTTTATATGGCTGGCAGTAGCAGGGCAGCGCTCCCTCCGTCAGCAGAATGGCATTGTTTCCTCTGTCTTTGTTTGGTTAGCCATATAATGTTTGTTCTCAGCACTGTACAACGGTCCCTATATGATATGGAGAAGCAATATCACTGTATGAAACTCACACGATGTATTATTATTATTATTATTCACTAGCACCCTAGGTGTGATAATTGAAGTAAATATCTTTTATACAAACACAACGAGGCGTGGGCTGTCTTTATTAAGGTGAGACCTGAGTCCAAGCAGCAAACATTTACATTGTCGTGTGGCCGCGATGGCCGGGGGAATGAACGGGCTGCGTTTGGTGGGGATTGGTGTTTTTCCAGGGGAGGAAAATTTAATTTTTGTGTATCAGTTTCGAGGGGGGTGGAAATGTTTGAATATTGAAATGTCAGATTTCCAAACTGTCTCCTGTTTTCAGTGAAATTCAAGTGTGCTGATGGCTGCTGCAGTCAGTGGGAGGCGGACACCTGGCTTCATGGACAGAAAAAAGATGTGTTTGGGGTCTGAGGCTGCAAGGGGGATTCTTCTGAGCACCATAATGATACGTTAGCTAATTTAAAAAATATTAGATTAAAGATGTCTGAGGTCAGAAGTGTTTTACATTCAAAACTGAAAATGTAAAAGAATTTTGCCAGATATTTGGCTCACTGTTTATTTTTACAGATACTTTATAGGAAGAGAAATTCATCTTCTAGTGCCTTGTGAGATATTGTTCCTATAAGTATGTTCAACATTTAGAGTCTAGAATTTGAAGTTCGGTAAGGAACAGATGTTTTAATTCATCCATGGAATTATATTTTAAAGTCTAGTAGAACTCCAGCTTGAATATTCTGGGTTGCAGGTAGAGCGTGTGTGTGTGCGCTTGGCTGTGCGCTACTGTTTTCCCTGGCACGCTCGTGGCTGGGTTTGGATTTGTCAATTGAAGGTTATCTGGGGGGACCTACATTTGTTTACATCATCTCCTGCAGTACACATCGTGCTTTTTTCCTGCCAGGCTGTAAGCTCATGCGTTGGGTGCCTCCTTGTAGGCTGAGTTTCCTGGTGAACAGGGTGTATCCAGCACGGCAGGAGGAGTTTTGGATGGCCAGGATGGAAATCTGCTGTAGTTCTGTCCCAGAAAGTCCAGCTGGCTGTCCTGGAGGGCAGGGAGTCAAGCTGGACTGTCCAAGCATGCTCCCTTCAGGAATTGGCCGGTGTCACGCTCGGCGGCACTTGGCCAAGGCAATGTCTGTGTTTGTTGTGTCTTTGCTGTCCTTAGCTGTGATCAGTTCTGCAGGAGTGGGTGGGATGCTCTTCAAAATGTATCAGAAATGCCATTTAATGCCTTCAGTTCGTGATAAATGTGTATTTTCTGCTTTTGAAACATCTGTGACAGGTTGTTCCATGCGATGCAAAGGTTCGAGGTTTAACTTTTTTTCCCTCTGACTGTTTAATGACTGGTCAAACTGTTGCTTGCTATAAGGGGCATAATTTTGTATCATTTGACCCTAATCATTTGAAGCTTGATACTGAACATTACACTTTCGAAGTGTTATGACTGAAGTTGGTTAGTTGGTGTATTTATAACCTGCCCTTTTCCTTAGGTAGGGTGGTATCAGCACTGAACTACTAAAATTGCACACGTGGGCATAAGCAAAAGAGGTGTCATACTTGTGAAAGCATCGACCTGGTACAGCAGAAGCTGGAGGGGGTTCGATGTAGCTCAGAAGCATGTGTCCAGGATAAGTCCAGACTGTCCTCTCAAGCCTAAATCTCCAAAAGTTTGTTTTTGGGAAGCACAAGGATGCATCTCAGGAGTCAGGAGCAGATACTTACGGTCTTCCATGGAGATAGTTGGATCTTCCGTGATAGCTTCATTGGTAGCCCTTGGAAACGATGTCAAAAATCTCCTTTCCAGTAGGCTGTGTGTTTCCATAGACCCTTACTGGTCAGCACTGGGGCACACCCATATGTCACCACTGTCCTGCTGGTGAATAGCTGCTTCTGGAGTGGGGTGCTGGAGCCAGGGTGAGGTTTCACAGAGGAACTGTTACAGGCTTTGGCTGAGTTAATGGGGGAGATCCTTGTTTGTGGTATCGTTAGATGCAGGAATAAGTGAGCACCAGGGGAGCACCTCAGTGCCACAGGTCCTGGCCGTGGGTCCCCTCCTGCCCCGCGGTCAGCGGGAGGGAGTTTGTCTCTCCATGTGAAGGGTTTGTTTTTTTTTTTTTTCACATGGCAGCATGTTCCCATCAGGTAAGAACGTACTGGGAGCAGCTGATGTGGTGCTTTTGGGTCCCACTTCTTCCCATTTTGAAATGCTATCATTTTCTTCTAAGTTTTTATGTTTTAATGGAAGTGGTGAAGAGATTGTGTACGTGCCAACAGAGGGCTTCAGCAAACATGATTTGATTACAGTGGAGCATTTTATTTTCTTTTTGCTCCAAGCTATGGGAAGCTGATAAGAAAATTCAAACTGTTTCTTGAACTCTTCCTAGTTACCCATATAATTATCTTAGTACCCTTGGAAATAATCTGTCCTTCTATGAAATCTCTGTCATTACAGGGAGAATTTATGAAGTGGTATTGTGTTTCTTCACTGGGGGCTGTTTATTTTGGAGTGGCTGGACCAGGAGGGAAAAGGAGGAGAAAGCCTTCAAACCTTCCTTTCCTGGAAGGCTCTCAAAATGTGAAAAGAAAGGGGGGAAAAGGAGGGGAGGGAGCAGAAATCTTGCTTGCACCTCCTCTGCTGGCAGAGAAAGCTGGGGAGCTGGGGGGTGAGCTGCTGGAGGGCGGGCACACATCTTGCTGGGCTTCGGGAGCTCGTTTTGCTCTTCCCCAGGGCCACTTTCACAGAGGTATCTGAGGGCACTGATGAACAGGGCTGCAGGGGACCCCAAGAAGGATGCTCGGGTGTCGTACCGAGCCTGGCAGCTAGGGCAAGGAGGGCTTTTCCCTGTGCTCCCAACCCTTGATCACTTGGGCAGATGAAGTCTCAAACTTTGTCCTCAGGCGTTGGATGTGTTCTGCTTTTTACCGTCTCTGTTTTATCTTGTGTTTTTGACAGCACACAAAAGTAAAAATGAGAAGGATTGTTCTTGCTGCCTTCCCTGGTGCCAGTCCCAGCCCTTGCCGTCTAGGACAGCACATCTTCTGCATGCATCCCTGAAGGATGTCACTGGAGGTTCTTGATACCTTCTCCTACAGCCTCTTATCTGTAGAGCAACCTCATCACTTCCTTGGAGCTCTTCTAGGGCTGGTAACTGTGGCTAAAGATGAGGCAGATTGTGCTAGGAGTTGCAGATGGCTCTCAGAGATGTCATCATTCCTTTCTTTTCATCATCTGCTTTCTTTTTTCGTCCTTTTAGAAAGATCACAGAGAACAATCTTGTGGCAGGTACACATGGACAGCCTGATTGCTACCCATGAGCAAAGCTGCAGGACAAGATGATTCCCAGACTAACAAAATCCAGGCTTTTTGGCTGCTTGGGTGTTCTTGGAGCTGGCTGACCTCTCCTCCCTCTCTAGAGATTTCTAGAGAGGTTGCTTTGAAATGTCCCAAAAGCCCAGTTCTTGTGTGGCTCCTGTAGTGTTAGTGGGATCTCTGGAGCACCTGATCTCCGATGTCTTTTTTCACACTCGGGATATTGTTGGAAGAATGTGTGCTCTCCAGGTGATGGTGGTTTTTCATTGCCTTATGTGAGGTGGACCTTGGGAAAGGGCTCAGCAGGGCTTTGGCGCTACAACCTGCTCTTCAGCCTTCGCCTCTGAGCAGATCTGCACCACAGCAGATTTGAGATTTGATTTGAGAGACAGGGCTCAGCTGCCTTGTAGAAAAGAAATGTTAAATCATTCCCTTCTGCTTTGTCCTGTTTCTCAGCCCACTGACAGCTCACAGCAACGGTGGCCCCAAGGAAAAGGCTTTGCATAGAGTTAAGACAGATTGAATGACTCCCACGCAGCTCTGGACCATGCCGCAACGCTGTCCCGCTCCATGAAAAGGTCAAGACAGAACTAAAACCATTGAGACACATGACACTGAAAGGCCTTTGACAACCTTCCTGTTGCAGGAAGGATTTTGGCTCAGATCTTTCTTCCTTGGCATCTTCATAGATCAAAAAGAGGACAGAGCAAATCACCTGGTTCCCCCAGGACTCAGCCTGCAGTGCGCTGACAGCATCCCGCTCATCCCTTCCGCTGCAAAGCACAGAGTCAAGACCTCTCCCCTTCATTCTCCTGGAAGGGGAGCAGGACTTTGGGCAATAACAGGACGGTGCTTTTCAGACTCCATTAAAAGCTAAATTCCAAGAATTTCAAGGGCCTGAAATTGTGCCTTAATTTATGTATAAACCTGGGAGCTCTGGCATCAGGTAGAACCAGAGGTAAGAGATTGTTGGCTTGAAACATGGGGGAGAGATGCCAAAAATCCTCAGCACTGAGTTCTGCATGGAAGAACAACCATTCAACTTCTAAACAACTGTCCGAAGCAACGGGTCATTACCTGTGGCCCAGCACAGTGAAAGGGTGAAGGAGCTGGAAGAACCAAAGGACCTGAGGCAGCCCCAGCTTCCTGCTTCTTCCGTTGGCTCCCGCTCCTCGTCCTGGCACATCAAACCCTAGTGTTTGTGTTGAGCGAGTCTCCAGCTTGTGCCCGGGTTTCTCAGCCTTCAAGTCAAGGTACTCCAAGATGTAGTTATCTCACCATCATCTTCCTTCCAGTCAGTAAAATAGTCTTAAAGCCTTTGAAGTCGGGGGTTTCAGTGCACTTCAGTTGACTTCTGAGAGGAGAGTTTTTCAAAGAAAGCTCCTAGCGTGCCACATCACTTCTCTTCTTGTTTTCTCCTTTTTTTTTTTTGCAGTTATGTAAATCCAAAGAGGCCAGACAGGAACAGAGGCAGATTAAAAAGTTACCATAAGGCAAATCAGGGTGTGAACTTGCAGAGCATCAGCTAATTTGGAATAACTCCCCATGTGTGTGTGCTCCTACCCCGCAGATCCCTTCAGCAATTCCACTTACCTCTCATTTCCTTCAGGCTCTGAGGATCCACATGAGCAGTTACTCCAGCCTCGTGGATGTGTAGCAAGTCCCAGCCTATCTCACCCCAAGGTGATTTATTCATCTGTCTGTATCCTCAGTAATCAAGCCACCATCTTATGGAAAGATTGCCTCTCATTTATTTATGTCTGGCCTTATAACTTCAAACCAAGTTGCGAGTGTGTCTTAATTTTCTCCATCTGTGAAAACAGATGCTGTTTATTTTGGATGATTTGCCAAGGGAGTCCGATTGCCGGGGCTTGTTACAGGAGTCAGAGTCGCTGTTGCTCCATGGCAGCGCTGGGCTCGCCGTCTCGCGGGCGCTCCCGATGAGCCCCTACATCTGCTGGGCTCGGGGCTACCCTCCAACCATCCAGCCTGGGGCTCCGGGACATTTTTTTCCTTACTATTCCCTACAGGGATTTGAACTGGCAGCTTTGGAGGAGCACGAGACCGAGGGTGCTACCTGCAATGGGGGAAGAGAGAGATTCTCTAAGTCTTCTATACTCGATTTAGGACCATTTTGTTTCCTCTCTGTGTCTCACCACATGGCCTGTCCCCACAGACACTTCCCATTTTTTCAGAAACGCTCATCTCTTGTCACTGTGGCCGTGCTCCTCAGGCAGCGGGTTGGGGAGACACTTGGACCTCCCAGGACAGACATCTTTACAGCATCCTCTCTGAGCAAGGCTCCTTCTAATCAGTCGTTCAGCCTGGGGCAGGGTATGATACAAGTGACAGGACGAGAGGAAACGGCCTCAAGTTGTGCCAGGGGAGGTTTAGGCTGGATATTAGAAAAAATTTCTTCACTGAGAGAGTGATGAGGCATTGGAACAGGCTGCCCAGGGAAGTGGTGGGGTCACCATCCCTGGAGGGGTTCAAGAAATGTGTGGATGTGGTGCTTCGGGACATGGTTCAGTGGGTTGGGTGGTGTTGGGTTGGCGGTTGGACTTGATGATCCTTGAGGTCTTTTCCAAACTTAACGATTCTGTGATTCTATGTTGCTTTTCAAGAGCCTCACCAATATGGTGAGTGAGGTGCCAGCCCAAGTTCAGTGTTTGGTAGCCCAAGTTCGGGACTTGCTTGTTGCCCCGTGTTTGTTGCAGGTGGCTTCTGCCAAACTCCTGGGAGCCTGTTCACAGAAACGTTTTCTGATGGCCGATGGGTTATTGGCGGGCCAGGCCAGGTGAAACTTGGGGGTTTAGGATCAGTGTCACAGGGGATGCGAGTGAAGACAGCCCTGACCAGGGACAGCTCATCAGCCAGCTGCTGTTGAGGAACTTCACAAGCACCCCACACAAAACTCTGCAGTCCAGCTCCCATCGGCTCTGCCACCTTCCCAACGACTCCTGGGACAGCAGTGATTTTCCAGTAATACTGGAAATACGGCAGCGACTTCTTCCGGCGTTTGGTTGCCCAGTTGCTGCACCTCATCCCCTTCCTCCATCGGGCAACAGCAATGTTGGGCACGGCTTCTCCCATCACCTCCAAAGTCAGGAACGAAGGACTTTGAGACTAAAGATGGGTGGTTTCAAACCCCAGTTTCCTCAGGGCTTCACCTTCTTTGTCCCATTGTCTTCTGCAGTACCTCGCGGTCTTCCGCAGCTTTTGAGGTATTTGCAGCTCTGAAGGGTCAGAGCCAGGGCTCTCCAGCACAGCAGCCTGCAGAAGACAAAAGCAGGTTTTTCTTTTGCTCAATCTCAATGCTTAGGCTGACCTGCCTTCCCAGGAGAGCCGTCCCGCTGCTGGAGGTGAAGGGTTGCTGGAAGAAAAGTCATGAGCTTTGCGGGTGGCCATGGCCCCTTTGAAAAAAGAAAGTTATGATTAAAAAAAAAAGAAAAAAAGACCCAAAAAACAACTGAAAAGAGGTACTGGAGGGGGATGAGAGAGAAGCTCCATGCGTTTTGGTTGCTTTCAGCGTTAGGCGTGCTTCCAGCCTTTTTGAGGACAGTTTGTAGAAAACTGGCCGGTGCAGAGGCAGTGAAACCCAAGGGAAGGAAGGACGCGGCTTTCTTTACAACTGGGAGATGTATTTCTTTGGTGACCCTTTTTTTTCCTAAGCAAACTGAAAAACTCAATCCATGAGTTCTTTTCTGAAAAAAAAAAAAAAAATTCATTTAAAAAAAAAACTCTGGAACTGGGCTCCCGGGTTCGGTTTTTTTTGAGCAGCACTCNAAATATTGTGCAGCAGGCCACCCATGCTCCAGCGAGTCCCCATTTCAGGAGAAACACTGACCTCCAGTGGGACCGTGCTTTTATCGCAGCTGCTCCTGGCTCTTCCCTCAGCTTGTTCTTTGGGGCCTATCAAATATAAATATGCAGGAAAGAAAACCCACAACAAACCCAATCCATGCCTTGTGTCTGAAGGATGTGTCACGTCCCTTTCGCTGCAGGCAGGCTTGGTCCCGGAGGGATAACGCAGGAATTGCATTTTTGATAAAAAGGGGGAAAATCTGCACCAGCTGCTTGGTGTTGGTTCAGGTGTGATTTCGGTCAAGCCCCCGCTGCTGCTGGTCCAGGTCCAGCCCTCCCAGATGGGCTCTGGAGGGCATCGAGCCCCCCGCAAGGACCCCTCTGACCCCCACTGCAGCCAGTGTTGGGGTGATGGTTTCCAGCCTGGCAGGACTGGGTGAGCTGGAACTGAGCAGCACGCACTCTGCACATCTCGTCTGAAGTCTTTCGAGACGGTAGAGACCCCGCGGGCACAACAGTCTGCCCTCGCTGCTCCCCAGCACGGCGGCGGCCCCGCAGCCTGCGCAGTTCCTGCTCCCTGGCTGCTGATAAATGAGGATTTTTTGCCTTCCAGCCGTCTGGAATTTAGGGGAATAATTACAACGGGAATTATCAGGGAGGGACTGGAACAGCTGGGACCTGAGCTTTCACCCACCTGGAAATGTAGGCATGGAGGGATGTATCCTGCATCCCTGCGGCACAGAGGCTGGTGGTGCAAAACGCGGGGTCTGCACCTTGAGCCGAGCGGGTTTTTTCAGCCGGAGGACAGATTTTGCTGGCAGCAAGGGAGAAAGGTGAACCAAGCATATTTCTGCTGCAGGACGGGGCTCCTGCTTGCTGATGCTCCGTGTTCAGGATGGATTTGCAAACGGAGTGCGGAGCTTGCCCCGCGGTGCTGGTCCTGTGCCTCTTGCTGTAGCTGCGTTTTGGCCCCGATGTGCCTCTCTGTTGCTTCACATCTGGGTCGAGGTTATACGAGGGGAACGAGAAGCTTTTGTTTTGCTCCTGGAGCATTCCAGCGTGCGCCTGTTGTGGTTTAGGGCGTGGGTTTTACTCTGGGGGGGCAACTGGAAAGGGCTCGCTTGTTGAAAATTGGCCGAGCAGGGATGCCAGGGGCTGCACAGCCTCACCCAGCACCCGGGGCAGGACTGGTCCCACCTGAGCCCCTCCTGGGAGATGTCCCCCAACATGCTCCAGCCCCCCGCAGCAGCCATCCACCCCATGCGTGCCTGTCCCAACACCCATGGTCGGGGACATGCTGCCCAGAGTCCCCTCCATCCCATGATTTCCCTGCAGACCAGCCCTGGGGACTGGTTCGTGGGCTCAGCTCCCCTTATCCCTCCCCAGGTCCCCGCGTTCTGCCCAGCCAAGATGCTGCCAGGTCCCCCTGGGGCACTAAAAATACCTTCCTGATGCATTTGAAGGAACTGTGCCGGTGCAAGCAACTGCCCGCTCACCTTGCCACCAGTACTGGGACGTGGCACTGGGGACAGCTGCCCACCCTGGAGCATCGCTACGGTGGCTGGACGCCCGGTCCCCTGTGCTGGGAGCAGAGCGGGGATTGCTGGCAGGACCCCTCCTGCTCCCCCCAGAAATAGGGAGAAGATGGGGCAGCTCCTGTGAGTTGGTGTCATTGCCCCAGGTGGGGGTATCTCAGCTTTTCGGTATCCCCTTGGCAACATTTGGGGTTTTGGGCCCCCCGGGTGACGGCCCCGGCTCTGTTTTACAGTGCGCTGTGCGGAGATGCAGATCCAGCTGACGGACGCCGTGTCCACGCTGGCCGGCCAGAAGGAACTCATCGCCAAGCTGGAGCACGACCTCAGCACCATCCAAGCCCTGTCCGCCGCGCATCGCCCCGACGCAGAGGTAACCCCGACCCACGGCGCGGGGCTCCCAGCAGCGGGCGGGGACCACACAAAATGGCCCAGGGGGCTGACTCCCACTGATGGAGGGTCCAACAGCAGGCATGGGGGTTGTCATACCACCTCCTCTTTTTTTTTTTATATTTTTTCCTCCGTCTTCTTTCTTTGTCACAACNAGGACCTGGGAGGAGTCCTGGGTGGGAAATGTTTAATCCCTTCTGCTTCTGCTGCCCAGGGCGCGGCCGTCCCCAGCCTGGAGAAGATACCCGAGCCCATCAAGGAGGCCACAGCGCTGTTCTACGGTGAGAAGCGGGCACAAAGCTGGAGCCGTGCTGTGAGCCACGGCACTGGGGGAGCCATCCTGGGGCCATGGGCAGGGTGGTCACCTCCCCGGGGATGGCAGCGTGAGGATGCTCCTAAGCAGGTTCAGCAAGTCCTTCGCTGGGGCCAGCGATGGGTTTCCGTGCTTGGCACGGTTTGCCTGTTTTCCAGCTGCTCCCGAGGTGGGGCAGCGGGCACGTGCTGGGCTCCATGCAGAGCTGCTGAACCCACCCTGAGCCCTGACTCCTGCTCCTTCCACACCAAACCCCCTCCAGAGCCAGTGAGCCGAACATTGCCGTTACGTTGGTGCCTGCACCAAGCTTTGCGGGAGAAAATGAATCCAACCAACAGCGCTTGGCTCCTCTACAAGAAAACCCACTTCCTTTCCTTTTTCCTTTTTTTTTTGTTTTGTTTTGTTTGTTTTTTTGTTTTGAAACATTTTAAGAACACATGATAAACAATATCACAGCAACAGCCCCCCCAAGCCAAACAGCCTGCAGCCACCCACCCTGCTCTGGGAACAGCTCTGTGCCGCCGGTCGAGTCACGGCCCCGGGGACGGGTCCCTCCTTGGCTGGGGATGCCTCCCACTGCTGGGAGGGATCCCCGGGGACGTGTCTCTCCTTGGCTGGGGATGCCTCCCGCTGCTGGGAGGGATGGCCATGGTCCCTGGGCACTGGGGTTCCCCACAAAACGGGGTTCCTGGGCATGGCTGTGGGCAAGCAGCCCCGGTTTTGCTGGTCTGCCTGAAAGAGGAGAATGTGAAAAATGGGGGTGACTGGTCTGTAAGGAGGGGAAGGGGAGAGAAGAGCATGGGGATGGAGGGGCTGGTTGTGGCCCTGGGTCTGTTCTTAGGGCTACGGCTGCTGCAGAAGCTGCGGGACAGAGTCATGGGAGGTTCCAGGAGGGTTGGGTTGTGGGAGGGCAGCCACGGGTTGCACCAAAGAATGCAATTGGGAGTGAACCTGTCCATTCCCAGGATAAGTCCCAAAAAAAGAAAAAAGCATAAAAACTCATCCATGCTGTGCAAAGGAGTTCGTCTGCCCGGGTGACCCAGAGGTCCCACAGTGCTGGGGGGGAACCTCAAGCCAGCCCTGCTTGCTCTGGGGGGGCTGGTGGCATCTGCCAGGTGGTCTCTCATACCAACCCTTGTCCACAGGTCACCCACCGTCCCCTGGCACATCATTCCCCGAGGGGCAGGTGGACTCGCTCCTCTCCATCATCTCCAGCCAGCGGGAACGCTTCCGCGCCAGGAACCAGGAGCTGGAGGGGGTAGGTCGGCTGGGGGGGGCTGTGGGACCTGAGGCTGGAGCTCGCTGCTTTAATCACCCGCAGGGAATTTATTATCGGCACAATGCAGGCAGTGCCACAGCTGGCAAGAGGAAAATCTGTTCTGCTGTGAGCAGGACCCAAGCTCCCCCAGCCCATCGGTGTTGCCCCAGTTCAAGGACAGGACTGAATCCCCAGCCGTCCGGCGCAGCATTTGGGGTGCCACGGAAAAAGCACATAGTGATTTGGGGTAACAACCCGATAGCTCTACAAATTGACGTGCAGCTCAAAAGAACCTTTTCAAAGCCAGCAGGTTGGCTTTGCACCACCCCAGGTCTCAGCCCAAAATCCCTCCCCAAGCCACCTTGGCTGCCCCAGCCCTTCTTCAGGGTAATTTTCCAGTTTGAATTGGGGAGCAATTTTAACTCAAAGCCAGGGGATTTTAAGTACTGAGAGAGGAGTGAACCCCGGCTGGATGCACCAAATCACCCCCCATCATGCCTCCCACCTGGATGGATCCTGTCCCCCCCCCAGCCTGGCTGCTAACGGCCCCTTTACCCCCCGTGCAGGAGAACCGCATGATGCAGCACACAGTTCACGCCCTGCAGAGCGAGCTGGACAACCTCAGAGCCGACAACATCAAGCTCTACGAGAAGATCAAGTTCCTGCAGAGCTACCCTGGCCGGGTGAGTGGCTGTATGTCCGTCCGTCCTCAGGCTGGGTTCACACGGATGGACAGACCTCAGACACAGACCGTTACCAGTAGGGAAATGGCCCATTACCCCCATGTATCTTGCAGGAAATTTGGAAAATTGGATCTGATTGGGGTGCAGGAGGGTGCAGGGCTCTGCCCAGAGGAGCGGGTACCCAGCCTCTTGGTCATTTTTAACCGCGCTGAAGGGTGTCTGACGTCTTTGATGCCAGAAGCTCAAATTTCCTCCCTGAAAGAGCTGCTGCAAACCCCTCTGATGCTCACTGCCAGCAGCGTGATGCTCCAGCAGACAAGCTGTGATGCTCCTGCCCGACCAGGCAGCAAGCGGTTAAACTGGGACCTCCTGCAATAAAGCCCTGCAGGCAGAGGCTGGAAAATAATTCATCCTGTCATACCTGCGCTCATTCCCCGCTGCCCTGGATTTCTTGTGGCCAGCAGAGAGAGCTGCTCAGCCTCCCGCTGGCCTGGGCTGCCTGGACCTGTCCCTGGAAGAGCAGAAACCAGCCCTAAGCTGTCCCAGTAGTCCCAGTAATGCCAGAAGAAGGCTGGGGAAGGGGCCAGGGCTCGCTGCAACCTGCTCTGCTTGTGCCACATCCCTCGGGGGCTCCATCCCTGGAAATCCCTGCGGCTTTTGCAAGCGGGTTGGGATGCTCCCTGGGGAGCTTTCAGCTGCCACCACTTCTATTCAGAGCTGGGCTGTCATGACCTTGGGCTTCCCTAATAACTGCAAAAGTGACAATAACTAGGGAAGGGACATAATTTTGAACACCAGCTCCTGCCCTGCCTGTCCTGCCTGCCGTCCCATCCTCTCCCCGAAGCGCTGCCTTTCCACGCCAGCTGGGCTGAGTCCAGTTTATCGATGGATATTTTAATAGCGTTAGGGGATGGGAAACTCCTGCAGCTGTGAAGGACCTTATTTGGTTCTATTTATGTCTGGGTGATGACGCTGGGTCGGCCCCTCTGACATTTTTGCCTTTTTCACCCGTGGAAGATCATCCCCGTGTTTATCTGCTGCCACGAGGCAACCCCTGCGTGCCATTCCCATGAGCTAAAAGAGCAAACGCCTTCGATGCCGCAGCACGGGGGGATTGCGTAATTCACCACCTAACCGGGCATGTGACGCGGTTAAAAATAATCATCAAAGATCATTCAATAAGGCCAGGCTGGAGTCGATTCATCGCCCCTAAATCGGGGAGCTGCTCTCATCGCTGGCTCCCGCCGGCGCGCTGACCCGCGGATCGGATTCCGGTGTGTAAGGGCATATTTGCTAAAGGTCTGCGTGCAGCGGGGTTTACCCGTGGTGAAACGGAGCCACCGGCCAGCGTGCCGGGCTGGCTGGGCTGGAGGACAACCGGCAGCACGTAGTAATGGGTCCAGAAGGACCTCGGTAAATGTCAGCATCCCCATGCTGGCGGGGCAAAGCTGGAGAGGGCACGGGGCTGGGGGAGAGGGATGGACCAGCACCGAAGCCGCTGAGCGGAGACGTGCAGCCAGGGCTCACACCAGACCATGTCGGTGCTGTTTCCAGGCTGGTTTTGGGTAGGAACAATGTGGAATCTGCAGTTCTTGGTATCTGCAGAGAGAAAGGAGGAGAGGGATGCTCCAGCTGCACGAGCATCCTCATCCATCCAGCACTGCCTGTGAGGTGCCCAGGGGAACCTCTCTCCCGGGAGAGTGTAAAACCCAGCCTGTCTGATCCGACCTGTGTCTTTCAGTTCTTTCAAGGGGTTTTCTTCACTTTCCTCGCCCGTTGCCCAGCTGATAACAGCTGTGTGTTTAAACAATGGTTTCCTCCTCCTGAACCACTGTCTCCCTGCTGCCTAGCCCAGCAGCACAGGGATTCGGGGCGGGATTTGCACTCGGGGAGCGCTCTGGGGTGACACAGGTGACTATTATTTTATAGAAAAAGCAAAAAACAGGGGGACACGTGTGGAGTCCCCATGGAAGAAGGGGATTTGTTAAATATCTCTTGTTGGGCTTCTCCTTTCTGAAGGGGACGGATCCTGTTGGCCCCACAGTCAGCTCTGGGCTGTGCTGCTCCATCCCTGGGGGGTCATTTCTTCCAAACCAGCAGCTTGGGGGGAGGCTGGGGGGTCTCTGGCCCTGTGAAGGGTTTCCCCACGCTGCTGGCACCGGGCAGGTGATGGGCACAGGCGGCTCCAGCACTGGCTCTCATCCTGTCCTTGGTCCCACAGGGCGGCAGCCGGGACGACACGGAGCAGCGCTACTCCTCCCAGTATGAAGAGCGCCTGGACCCCTTCTCCTCCTTCAGCAGGAAGGTAGGAAAAGCCCCCACACCCTCCTCCACATCAACCCCTTCTTCTGCCACGGGATGCTGTCCTCCCGCAGCTGGGGTAGGACGTGACCGGCTGCATTTCGGTGTCACCGGCATGGGGAGAGAAGGGGCACCTTGCTTTGGTCGGTTCTGGTTTTGCTCACAGCAAGGTGTGCGTGGACGGGACAGTGCAGCCAGAGAATGAAACTTCTTGGGGAAATTATTTTGTTTCCCTGATGAAATCCAGGGACAGCACTCTGAAAGCATAAAGCACACTCAAAAGCCATTCACTTTAACAAAAAAAAAATTAAAATTATAAAAAAATTGAAAAATAAAAAATAATTTAAAAAGAAAAACAAAAAATAGAAAAAGCTGCTGTCCACGCACAGTGTCCCCTACAGCTGTGTCTTGTAGTGGGGTGGGAGCATCCCCGGGACAGAGCTACTGCTCTGATTTGCAAACCCTAAATGAGCCCTTTGAGCCTCAAGATCAGCTTCTTGTCCCATCTCCTTGCAGGAACGGCAGAGGAAGTACCTGAGCCTCAGTCCCTGGGATAAGGCCACGCTGAGCATGGTGAGTGGCTGTGCCCATGTGTGCCGGGAGGCTTTCAGCCCAGTGCCTGCACTGGGAACGCTGTTGAGGGGGGTGACGGACACCATCCCTGCTCCCCTGGCCGGGGGTACAGACTGTGCCGGGGCCACGCTGGGGCTTGGTTGAGTCTTTCTCCCTTCCCCTTTCCCCCACTCCATCCCATGGCATCCCCAGGGGTCCCAGCTGGAGCAGGTGACCCTGCCCCAACCCAGCCAGCGATGCCACAGCCCAGGTCACTGCGGTGCCAGGGCACAGCCCCAGAGCTCGGGGACAGCTCGTGTCTCAGAGGGTCACCACCAGCCACTGTCTACCCCTGGGGGTAGATGCTCCAGGGGCGATGCTCTGCCTCACAGCATCCTCGGATGCGCGGTGGTTTCTTATTGCATCCTCCAGAAACACCTCTTCCCAAGCCCCGACCCTTCCTGCTCTGCTGCTTCCTTCCAGGAAAATAATTGGGGAAAATACTGGGGAGCTGCTGGGGTCTGCGGCAGCAGAGGGTCCTCGCCTGGGCCAGCACGGGCAGGGCTTTGGCTGCCATCTCTTAGGGATGAATGCTGCTTTCTGAGCTAAAAAATGTGGTTATTGAGAAGATCTGGCTTATATTTGAATCTGCGAGGTTAGCAGCAGGCTCAGGATCAGGTTTTGGCAGAGTTAACCCCCGGCTGTCCAGCACAACAGAGGTTAATGCGGACCGCTGGTCTGCAACAGCCACGGAATACAGAAATATCTTGTAATAAAGGCAAAGTTGTTATTTGCATAAAAACCAAGGAAATGCCAACATGAATATGGATTGGGTGGCGTGCCAGCACCGCGGAGAATTAATGAAAGGCATTTACAAAAAAACTGACTATGGGGAGTTATTCCTCGGGAATATTTAAGAACATAATCTTGTTTGTTACAGCAGCCTCCGCCGTGGCCGTGAATAGCAAAGAAGATTCCAGCTCAGAATTGGTTTGGTGGGAGATCTGTGGGTTTTAATGCCAGCTTTGGAAAGCCCGCGTGGTGGTTTGGGGAATGTGCTTATGTCCGTAATGAATCCCCGGCTTTTACAGCAGGGATAAAAAGTTGCTCTGTCGGAAGGTAGGATCCATCCTCCATAAGCTGCTTTTCTAGGCTGCGGTTACTCCTGACTTTGGCTCTTTTGAAGGGATGGACACGGCGATTTTCCCGTCAGGACCCCAGTGTCCTGGGCCAGAAGGGCTCGGACACTGTCAGGGGCTGGCTGCTGGTCAGTGGCTGCTCTGAAACGAGGGGTTGGCGTGTGCCACAGCCCGGCTCCGCAGGGTCTCTGGTACCTGGCAAGCTCGGAGCAACCTGGGCTAGTGGGAGGTGTCCCTGTCCATGGGAGGGGTTTGAAACTAAATGATCTTTAAGGTCCCTTCCAACCCAACCCATTCTGTGATTCTGTGATCCTATCCCTGTGGGCTGGCGTGGGACAGCGAGGGTGGAGGGTAAATCTTCCGAGACAGAGCTTGCAGAGCCAGAGACATGGGTAAACCTGCAGACCAGGGTAACGGCGAGGTTGTGAAGATGCCTGAGGAATTTCTGTGTTCGCAGTTGCTTTCCAAAATCCCCCAGGGCATTTTCCATCTGGCAGTCCCTGCTTTGGGGGTGCTTTGCCTTCACCCCAGCAGTGTTCTGTGCCTTCCCAGGGGCCAGTGATGCTCCTCTGCCCCACGGCCCCTCCTGCGGCGGTACCCAGCCGTGCCGGGATGGCAGCAGGAGGAGACAGCACAAGAGCACCTTCCCTTAAACATTGACATCTGCGAGAAGCAGAAAGGCAGCAGGGCAAGCTGTGGGACCCCAGGGACCTGCCCAGACCACCAGGTCCAGCCACAAGCTACCTCAGGCAGCAGAAGGGCTGTTACTGGGGAGAGCAGCTGGAGGTCTGGCACGCAGCTCCCCTAAAATCCACAGCCCAGCAGCGAGAGCATCCCGGGGAGCTCACACTACCCAAGGAGCTCGGCCATCGCCACAGCCTGGCAGAGGGGTACCCAGCTCTCGGCACGCAGAGAGCCAAAACTGGGGGCTCCACGCTGTACCCAGTCTCATCCCACTGCACCAGCACATGCCGGGGGGTCCGGAGCCACGGCACAGGACCGCAGCGGCTTTAGGCTGAGCTGCTGGAGGGTCACAGGGAGCGATGTCAGGAGCTGAAGGAGTGTGCAAAC